>JAKTWC010000139.1:0-22641 GCA_030560865.1 Nadsonia starkeyi-henricii
ACTGCAGCACCTTATGTTCCCACGTGGTCTCCCACCGTAGTACTTATGAAGGCTCTCACTGGCTTAACTATGATTGATCGGACGGGAAATCGTGCTTTCCAGTGGATATGGCCGCAGACAAAAGTTTTGTGCGTTGTAATCTATCAAGGTCGAATTTTAGCGAAGTTATGAAAAATCGAGAAATTTGGACTAAATTATACCCTGAGCACCAAGGCAAGATATGAGAAGGATACTAAATAGCGGACGCCCCCGAGGAAGTAATAATTGAATCTCCAATGAAAAGTCCCCCCCACAGGAGGTAATATCCCGGTGGATTTCAAGAATAACACAAAGTACCAATGCCCCGTGGATAGGGTATTGGAATCTAAGTTACCAAAAACCCAAGGAAACGATTCACGGTAACGTTAGCGTCTTTTCTTCTTTTTTTTATGGATACAATTTTCTGGCCTTTACTAACTCTGTTTTATATCTCTTTCTCGGTGGGCGAGGTGATGAATTCATTGTCATCGTTTGCTCATTGGATTGATAAAAATCAGTAGTTGAGCCAGGAGGGATCTGCACGGGATAAGATCATGAGGGCCCTTGTGTTTACTTGTACAAAGCCATGCAATGGGGAAGAGCTTAAAATTCGAGACGCGGGTGGTTTGATTGGTCTCTATGTCTATGGCCACGCAGGGGGTTACAATTCTAGGCAGTATTACACATGAAAAGTACTTTGAAGTAAAGGGTTTCAAAAAAGTAAAAAAGAAAGAAAAAGCGAAAAGACGCAAGTCAGGAATGGAAACTCTTGGTCTGGTCTACATTGTGTCTTGTGAATTCCCCAATTGTAGGTGGGCAATTGCCAAGACATATTGAACGGCGGTTCCACCCACGAGTTGCCAGATTTCGGGGATAGGGATAGGGATAGGGATAGGGATAGGGATAGGGATAGGGATAGGGATAGGGATAGGGATAGGGATAGGGATAGGGATAGGGGATAGGGGATCGGCCACCACAACCACGACATCCTACACCAAGCGATGGCATCCTCCGCCAGCGCTGAAAAGAAAGCAAAAAAGCAAAAAAACAAAAACAAAAGCGAAAACACAAAAAAACACAAAAAAGCACAAAAAAGCACAAAAAACAAAAAAAGAACGGCCGCAAACCGGCCGGGGCCAGCCGGGCCCGCAGGTCCGGGGAGATCGCCCGCTGCAGCCTCCAGCGGTGTGTTGGCTGTGTTGGGAGTCCATCTGGTCCGGGGCCTGCCGTAGCGTCCCGTTGGGCGCGGCGTGGCTGCTGGCTGCACTGAGGCCCCGGCGCTTGTAGGAGCCGGTTGGGCCTGGCGCTGGCCGGCCTGACTTATAGCTCGCGCTTCGCAGTTGGCCCCCAAGTCTACCTACCACCGCACTCCACGACATCTCGTCTCGCTGCTCGACCATGATGTCCGTTCAATCCGCTAAACCAGGCCGGGGCCGCTCGCTGGAGCTGTCGCCCCAGTCAATCCGCGCCTCCGTCAGCGCTGCCGCGCCCGAGGAGTCTTCTCCCGCAAGGTCACCATCGTCAGGGTCAGCTTCAGCTTCAGCTTCCCCGGCCGCTACATGCCCCCCCACGGCTTATCACCCGGGGAAATTGCTGGAAAGCAACTCCTCTCATCCTATAATAAACCATATCAGTGTCTCGAAAAAATGGGTGCTACCGCCTCGGCCTAGACCCGGTCGCAAGCCCAGTAGTGCCAATACCGCCTCATCGTCACAAGGCGAGAATCTCACTAATTCAAGCGAAAAGCTAGCCAATCTTCAGCACCCCGATGTTTCTTCTCGCAGTATATCGCCGCAGTGTAATATCAGTAAACCCATCAACCCCTCAAGGCGCAAGAGTAAGTCCACTATCCCCCTGATCAACAATACCGATCTAATCACAGCCAAGGTTTTGCAATTGGAAGAAAAGCTCGAAGCCGTATTGAAATGTAATAAGGAACAGGAGTTAAATCTATGTACACGACTGACGTATGCTAATAATGAAATTCGCCGACTCAATAACATTGTCTCTGATTTAAAGGCTCAGGTAAGACGCAGTAGTGTGTCAGTGCTCAATAGTCCTATGAGTAACCCCGTATCTACCGATTTACTCTTGGCCGAACTCAGTGGTGATTATGCTTTATACGATCAAAATTTTACACCTACACCGCCATCACAGGATTCACCATTTGATTCATACAGTATATCCTCGCATGATTCTTATGAACCGCCAATATTAACCCATGACATCAACTACGATTATTATCAAGACCCTTTGGATGAGTTTATTCATGACCCATCCTCACCAGGAGATGAAAAGGTAGTACCTATTGATATGGCTACTTTATATCTTAATGTTTAATATCGATCCACCCCCCTCCCCCCTAGATGACTAGATGACTGGATGATTGGATAAATCGAAGCAAAAAAAACAGCCTCAACAAAAAGAAAACAATTGAAAAAAGCAAAAACAAACAGCTTCAAAAAAAAAGAAAGCCCTTGTTGATGACCCTTAAATAACGACAAAATAATGAAAATAATGACATTTCCATCAATGAAGCAAAAACCGAAAAAACCTTCCCCTTTAATTACATTCCCTCTGGTGTTAAATTCTCTAAATGACCCACGACCATCCCCCTTTATATCGCTCAGTCCTACACTCTTTTCCTTCCCCTTCGGCGTTACCTCTCTGCATTAGTATTTCTTTTTCTTACCTTTTTTTTTCCCTTTCCTTTTCTTGTTCCAATTTCTTAATAATGACCCGTAATGTATATACTATTATTTAATTTAATAACAGTTTCTTTTTTCCCCTTCAGAAAAATTTCGACTTGTTGGTTAAAATATTAAAATATTAAAAAAAAAAAATAACAAAAGGCAAAAACCCCGACTTATAGCCTGTAAGGATCGTCGATAATGCACATCAGATCTACCGGCGTCGGGTTTTGGGACCGCTGGGTGTGGGACGATTATCGCGATAGACCTTCCCCCTTCAAATAGCCCAATGGCGGTCAGTCTTCCACACTCGAGCACACCGTACACTAAAGAACGATCGTCCCACCCCAATATATTTTTTTTTGAGCTATTTGGTCTTCTGGCTTGCTAGGTATTTGTCCAGGAAGCATCAAAAAAATGGGAAAAACTACAACGAGTGTGGTCAATCGCGATATTTTCCATTCGGTATTTTCACCGGCCGATTCGCTATTTGATGATTTTTTGCCATCGGCCGATAGTGTGGTGGCCTTTGAGGTTTTGAAACGCTGGATGATACCGAAGGATCACTTATACGGTAAGTATTGTATCCGGTGAAATATTAATTTGATAAAAGAAGAACGCAATTCTAACTTGGATTTCCTTCGTTTAGCGCCCACGGATGATGTCTCAAGGGCGGCAGAGTATTTAATGTATTTTGAGGATCAATTGATGGCCTGGTATACGGGTGAGTTTTTTATATTTATATATATATACCCTAGTTTTTTTTCCATCTCTCTAACCTCATCTCAGACGAATTCAGGTTGCATTTCAATAAATATGCCGTTCCTATGTTATACGCCAATGAGGTAAGTTTGATCCATGCAAGAAGAAGGAGAATTTAAAAAATAAAAATAACGTCCTTTTTTTTACTAACCATTTATTATAGCGACATGCCAACCATAGAGAGAATGCCGAATACGTTGCTCGAATCGCCAGCACACTTCACGATGCCCACCATCACTACTTTCACCCACTATCCTATCTCAAAATATCCAATGAGTTAATCGAGTCCTTTCAACGCTCGTTCAACGCCCTGGTATGTTATTCGCTCAAAACGCCGATGTTCTACCGATGTCTTTTGGATTACTTCCGCTGTTATCCGATCATCAGCAACACCCCGGCTTCGGTATCGATTTGCCAGGGATTGTACAAAGCCGGACTACGCGACACCGTGGAACGCGCGGTGGCCGAAACCGCCGTCATCGAAATCGAACGACACATCCAGAATGAATACACGGGCGAATGGTCAGTTTCAGTAATATCGCATTTTGAAAGCTGGTTGGCGTTATGCATGACGGTTTCCCTGGAGGGCCTATTGGGTCGAAACTCCGAATATGGCCACCACTACTACGACGACGACTTGCTGGCTATCGGTTTAGGTCGGTTGGGCAATTTACGCGTTAGGGAATTATTCGATATCGTGGTGGATTATCCGGACTCGATACCGGCATTGGACGATTTAAAACGGTGTCTGAAGACGCCAACCGAGCGCGCTAAAGTCGTAAATAGTTTCCAAATGGTTTGTGCTAAACGATTACTGCATCCGGGGGCGGCCACGGTGGATATCGTGGTGGCTTATTTGAATACAATCCGATCGTTTATGATCTTGGACCCGCGAGGCGTCCTCTTGGCTAAGATCTCGCGACCAATTCGTCGTTATTTGAAGGACAGGGATGATACAGTGGCCATTATCGTGTCGGGACTGCTCGGGGAGACCGATTCCGGGTTGAGGGTACTGCATCAGGAATTGAATGAGAGTGATTCGGTCAAGGGTAATACCGATCAAGTCGATGACGACTTGAAGGACTTAAACTGGTGTCCTGATCCCATTGATGCCCCATTGGATTTTCAAAAAAATATGGGCCACGCCAATGACATGGTTGGCAGCTTATTAAGTCTTTACGAAAATAAAGAAGTCTTTGTAAGGGAGTTTGTAGTGATTTTCGCTCATCGACTCTTAAACTCTGAAACCTATGAAGTCGATCAAGCAGAAACTCACTTGGAACTGCTAAGGCTGAGATTTGCCGATAAGGAATTATCTAATTTGGAAATCATGATTAGGGATATCGCCGATAGTCGAAGAATTAATACGGCATTGCATAATTCCAGTCTTGATTCACCCTATCTATCATCTGAGACTCAAAGTTCTCAACTCTGGAGCGGGTTCAAAACTAAGATTCTTTCGCGGCTGTTTTGGCCGAATTTTAATGATATACCCTTTGCAGTGCCTGATATAATCAAACAAGAGGCTGATAATTTTTCTACTGGGTTTGAAAACCTCAAGCCAGGCCGGAAGTTAAGGTGGTTAAATCATATTGGCTTGGTCAAGATTGAGTTGGAGCTTGAAGATAGAACGTTGGATCTTACTGTGACGACAGAACAAGCCTCGGTGATTTATTTATTCCAAGAAGCTAATGATTCATTATCGCTATCTGAACTCATGACCAAGCTACAGGCTAGCGAAGATTTGGTTATGCGCTCGGTGCGCTTTTGGATTCATAATGGTGTTTTAAAAGAAGTTGAAAATCAAGCTAATGTGTTTAAAGTACTGGAACGTGCTGAGGAGGGCAAGCTTAGCATAAACGATGGAATGCACCATGATTTCTCATCGGCGGGTATTCAATCGGCTGAAGAGGCTTTATCGGAAGAAATGCGGGTTTACTGGTCCTATATCGTGGGTATGTTGACTAATTTGGGTACTATGCCCGTGGATCGTATTCAGTCGTTCCTTAAAATGTTGGTCCCCCAAGATAATCCGTATACCAGATCACAGGATGAGTTACAGCTTTTTCTAGATCTGATGGTTGAGGAAAAAAAACTGGAATTGTCCGGTACGAATTACAGGTTGAAAAAGTAGAAAGTAGAAGAAGAGGAAGAAAAACAAACAAGCTATTACTGGTTTTCAAACAGGTCTTGCTTGGTTTAATGAATTAATGAATGCATATTATAGTAAAGTTTCTACACGCATTAAAAAATAGTTAAGAGGAAATAAAATCTATATTGTTATATATATTAGAGGGCGCTAGAGCTTACCGATCTTGTCAAAGGCATCCCAGTCTTCATCACTAGCGTCACCTTCCTTAATTTCTGTCACTTTGGCCTTTTCAATGTCAGTGATCCAAGAAACGAGGAAATTAACCGCGTTTTTGGAATTAGGCACGAAATGTCCACCAGGGTGAGTGAAGATCGTTCTATTGGCTTCATTACAAGCATTAACCAAGTTAGACGATCTTTCTTCGGAAACCACGGTATCTAATGTACCCAAGATATGTAAAGTAGGAATATTGATACCGCCTTCGAAGTAATGTTGGTGCTGAGGAACCATGACCCTGAAGCCACTATAAAAGATAGCGAATGACAACGGGGGTTGTTTTGCGTGAAGCTTGTGCATGTGATTACAGAGCAAACCAGCGAATCCAGCCCCCTGCGAAAAGCCCAGGACACCATCAAAGGGACCCTCATTCTCAATAGCTTCGGTAACGGATTTGAAGGCTTCGGTGAGATCATAATAACCCGGCGAAGCCTCACGAGTGGGCCACCATGACCGATAATCTTCCTCTTCGGTGGAACCGCCCAGGGAGGAAACACCACCCTCACCCTTTTCAAAGGGTAGATCCGCCGGGTGTAGCTTCACGGGGGCCGTCAAGTACACCGTTTCATAGCCGATCTTATTCAGGGCCTTTCTCACGGCCGAGGATTTTCTGGCAAACACGTTACCGGTCTACTATAAGGTTAGTATTTTTCATCCTTTTTCTTTTTCTTTAGAGTTCTAATACACGACAACACATACCTGGACAAAGCCGTGCAAACACAAGATTTTACCACCCATATTGTTTGTATATATATATATATATCTACGGAAAGCGTGAAGGCCCGATAACGAAGATAAAGATCTAATCGGAGGGCCAGCGCCGGGTAACTGCGTAATCGAAATGAAAAAAAATGGCGATCTCAACGGCCGTCGGTTGGGACATTAGAAATATGTGAGATAAGTTTGAATATTTGAACATTTGATTTGATTGTAAACCACACGTATATCGAGCAAAGGATGATCCACTTATCGCGAACCTCCAGACCCCTGTCGCCCAGACTGGCCAATGTGTCGTGTCCCTTGTATGCCAGACGGTTTATCCGCCAAAAGAGAGGCGGGGCCCGTGCCGCGACCGTGCACGAGACGCCCGAATTGAACGATTCGCCCATGATGATGACCATGATGAAAGCCACCCAAAAGCCCCGATCTACCGAAAGATTGAATGTCACTAAGAAGCCCGAATCCTCATTGAAATATTCTTACGATAATCAGAACACCGTTTTCGCGGAGTTAGTTGCCGAATCGGATCAACTGAGTCAAACTACCCGGGATGGGGCTAAGGTTATCAGTTTAGAGAGTATTCTTGAAGAAGACAAGGCTTATTTCAATGAAAATGCCGTTGAAAGGGATGAAGATGATGATTTCGATCATATGTCCTCGTCCAACCGTGAAAAGAGGTTTCATGCTGATACTCTACATGGTAAGTCCAAACAAAACTCCATTGAAATCCCCGAGACTATCTCATCCACTATCGGTCAATTAGTGAAAAATACTCAAATGCAAACCCTGAGAGATCATGCGGCTAGATACTTTGTAGATCTTAGAACCCAGGCCCATCGTGCTACTTACAGTGAAATCGACACCGATACCCATTTAACTGCAGTATTCTTACAAAACTATGCTTCATCCTACGCTGTAATCAAGGAAGCTAAACAGCGTATGGGTAAATCATGGCGTCCCGATAAGATTTTGGACGTTGGATTCGGTCCCGCTACTGGTATGATTGCGCTTAACGAGATCTTTGCCAACGATGAAGAATGGAACCCGTCCAAAAAGCATGCCGTGGTTATCGGTCACGATACCATGCGTACCAAGGCTAGAACTATCCTAAGTACTCAAAAGAAGGAGCAAAGGGTTTCGGGCTCAAAGGCGAATGGTGCCAAGAACACTGACGATGATCATGATCATGTTGACGCAAATGCTGATCCAACCACTCAGAGCTTTACCAGAACCAGTTTCAAGAACCGTATTCCTTTGTATGGCGCCGAAGTTAGATATGATCTGATTATTGCCACGCATCAACTATACAAAAATACCCAAAAATTCCCGATTTCTATTGATTATAACGCCTCGAGACTGGTATCGCTGTTGTCGCCAAATGGTATTTTAATCTTAGTAGAACGTGGTGATCCCAATGGGTTTGAATCTATTGCTAGAGCGCGCCAAATCATGATTCGTCCCGAGGATTCAACTAGTATAACCAAGATCCCCAATTTATGGCGTGATAAGGAATCATCAAGCAGAAAGATTGATGCTTCTTATAAAGTGGCCAAGGATGAAGACTTGAATTTTGAGGAAGATTTCCTTAAGGAGTTGGCTCAACAGGGTTATGAGATAGAGCATGATTCATTAGCTGATGATCAAGCTGTGAAGAAGAACAAATCCATCACAACTTCCGAAAATGGAGTAGTCGGTGAAACCCAAGCTGAAACCTCCCCTGCCTCTTCTAAGAGTGGGATCTATTTGAAGGTATTGGCGCCCTGTTCGCATCATGGTAAATGCCCCTTACAGACTGGTGACCCGCTTGTTTTGAACAAATCGCGTAAGGCCACCTGGTGCATGTTTAACCAAATGGTACAAAGACCCAAGTTCTCAATGGAACTTAAGAAGGGTCTACAATTAGCTTCGGATTGGCAAACCCCTTACATGGGTATGGGTATTTCTGGGCAAGTTGAAGGTGGTTCTGGTAGAGCCGGTGGTAGAAATTTCGAGTTTAGTAATTACAGTTACTTGATCGTACAAAGAACCGAGGATGCCAGTATGCCCAAGAATGAAACTGTGGAGGAAAGGGCTCAATCTTGGCCTAGAGTGATGTTGAACCCTATGAAGCGTGATAAACATGTCATTATGCAAGTGTGTGCGCCATCAGGTAATATCGAAAAGTGGATCGTGCCTAAATCATTTGATAAGCAAACTTACCATGATGCCAGAAAGGCCAATCAAGGTGATTTATGGGGTCTGGACGCAAAGACTAAATTAGAAATGAACCTTAATAGTAATTTGAAGGATGATCGTAAGGTTGATAAGATCAAGAAGGCCCTGAAAAGAGAAAAGAAGGCTGCTGAAAAGTTGAATCCCAAGGTTAGTAATAAGGCTTCGGAGTCAAGTCAAGGTTCTTCTACCTCGCAAACTATCCAACATGAACCCTTTGAAAGGAAGGTTAGAGATGGTGCCTATGTAGCCGATAGGAGACCCCTTCCTTTTGAAAATGAGGATGATACCCTTATCTTGGAAGAATTCATGAACTCTAAACAAACCAAGTCTCGTACCAAGCAAAAAATGTCGGGTAAGAAGGGAGAAAATTGGTTTTAAATAAATTGAAATCCATTTTTTTTGTCACGATGTCGGTGAAGTATGGTATCACTGATCGTGTTTGTAATATAATATAATTCCATTTTGTATATAATATTTGTTGTGTTTTTTTATTATTTTATTTATTTTTATGATTGATTTATTTCGGTTTCTACTTCTAAAGAATAAAAATCTATGTATATTATTTTTTGGCCTTAAAAAATCATACCTTCACTAGGGGGGATATACTGCCTCAAGATAACACCACCAGCCTTAAGAACTTTAGCGGAAGCCTCATCCATGCTATAGGATTGCGAGTAAACGACTTCAGTGACCCCCGTTTGAACAATCTTAATACTACAAGTAAGACAGGGACAAGTATTACAATAGATAGTACTATCCTTGCCCGTACGTTCACGACCGGCTTCTAACAGAGAATTTTCTTCGGCGTGTAGGCACAAACAGGTTGAAAGACCATTACCGGACCCATCACCGGAGTTGCATCGCGTACAACCACCTTCATTGCAGTTTATTAAGCCACGCGGGGTACCATTGTAACCCGTAGATATGACTCTCTTTTCACGAACCAGCACACATCCGACTTGTCGCTTCATACAGTTACTGCGAAGAGCGGCCAAATCGGCTAAACGCATAAAATAGGCATCCCATGAAGGGCGGAGTCGCGTGGGATCGAATAGGTTCAAGTTATTAAGTCTAAAGTATAAGAGTTCCAAATTGTGCGAAGGGTTGACAATCGTCACCTTAGCCTTCTTTAGCACGGCCGTCAAGCCATGGGTACGCGAGTATAATTGATCGTCGGATAATTCTGAAAACTTCTCAAGGGATACCGGGCCATTACGTTCTTGGTATCGCTTCCATCTTACCAATAAAGGCGCGTCCACCGCAATATGCAGGAAGAAGGGTCTCTTGGATAGGGCTTCCAGGGTCTCCAAATCGGTAACACCTGTAGTAACAAAATTGGACCGCCAATGGAGAGTCACAAAATTCAGCATTTCCATGGCGGTATCAAAGTACCGTGTGTTGGCCAAGTGATTGAAACTGCGCATGGCGGCGTCTTTGGAATCGCTCGCACCTTCAGCACAACCAGCATCGCCGCAGCCGCGACACTCAAGAGACAGGTCCAATTCCAGGTCTGTCACCTTATGGGGACTGCTGTCCGTCGATCTATCTTCGTCATTTAAGGTCTCGTATGTTTCTTCCGAGTCGTCGGAGCCGTCAGTGGAGCCACTACGTCCGATCTTCAAGTGCTGAAATCCCTGTAACTTGAGGTACTTGACGACCTCCGCTTTACCGGCGCATATGCTCCCCGAGATGCCAATAAACATGATCTCTGAAACAGAAGGAAATATATATATATATGTGTATATGTATATAGGGCTAGATACGCAAATACAACAGACGAAGCGCCAACATGAACGTGAATGTGTTTGTTTACTTCCTTCTCCCAACGAATTTCACGTTCACTCTCACGTTTTGCTTTCTTTTCACTCTCTCCACTTTTCTTCAGTCCCGCTGTGCACACCAAAAGCTGGATATTTCGCATATTCCACCTATTTCACTTACAGTTGGGTTGTTTTGTTGCGTGATTCTCACTAGACGAGCATGAGTTCTTATTTTGCTAAAATGGGCCCTCGCAGAAGGGCTGCGGGCAGTGTTGTTTGCAGCTACTTGGGGCTGGGTTTAGCGCCAACCGGTGGCCTTCCACAGCAGGCCGAGTCCGAGAGCCTCTTTCAGGCGGACTCTGAGGGCCAGGAGATGGAAGTTGAAGTCAAGGGCTATTCGATCATGTCCTATAGGTTCCCGTCCATTCCAAGGCCCCACAGACAGATGTTTTACTACTATAACCCCTTTTCGAGTATCAAGGGGAAATTGTCCAACATTCCTTACCCGCGATCGTACTTGTCCAATCAAGGCGCTAGCGTTAATTTTGGTGCCATGAACCGTTTAGGACGTCAATTCCGTCCCGGCTATATGAATTATAATACTCCCTTGTCTAATGTTACTACTAAGGGTAACTCTAAGAGATATTTCACTGTGAGTTCCAAGTCTAAGAAAAAATCAAAGACGAAAAATGCCCCCAGAACTTCTCGCTTCAGATATAGACGCCGCATAAGGTTTAATATTTGGGCCATTCCTGCCTTCACAGTAGTTTTCTATACTTTCTTTAAGGGTATCTACAGTCGTAGACCTGGTACGAGGGCTGGTTTCGTCGAAGAGGAAGCCGAAGTCAAGCCAGCTGGACCCTGGAAGGTGGCCGCTTACTCTACTTTACCCCTCAAGGGTATCTCTCGTCTCTGGGGTAAGATTAATGATATCACACTCCCCATGTGGTTAAGATCGCCCACTTATAAGACATACTCTTACCTTTTCGGTGTTAATCTCGATGAAGTCTCTGAACCCGATTTGAGAAAATACGCCAATCTAGGTGAATTTTTCTATCGTGAACTCAAGTCTGGCGCTCGCCCAGTTGATACGGAATCGCTACTGGTTTCACCAGCGGATGGTACTGTACTAAGGTTAGGCGTTGTTGAGGGTGAATATATTGAACAAGTCAAGGGTGTTACCTATTCCTTATCAACCTTTTTAGGACCCAATTCAACCACCCATCAACCCAGTTCTGTCAATAGTAAAAGTATTGAATTCAATCACGATGATGAGAATCTCGATCATGATCATGATATGCATCGTGAATTCGCTCTTATGAACGGCATCAATCTATCCCCGAACGGTGAGGTACTTGCCGATGAATGTGTTACCCGTCCCATGACTCAATTGGAAGGCGATGCTAGTTTAACTGATTATGAATCTGACACTTCTTCCGACTTTAACCGAGTCGCTGATGATATGGCCTCCCAGTCTGGTTCATTGACCACCTCCGATAAGGAACTCTTTTATTCAGTTATCTACCTCGCTCCTGGTGATTATCATCGTTTCCACTCACCCACTAATTGGGTTTCTATGATGCGTCGTCATTTCGTGGGTGAATTATATAGTGTGGCCCCCTATTTCCAACGTAAACTAAGTGGCCTCTTTGTTCTTAATGAAAGAGTAGCCCTTTTGGGTAAATGGAAATACGGATTCTTCAGTATGACCCCCGTCGGGGCTACTAATGTCGGTAGTATCAAAGTTCATTTCGATAAAGAACTTAAGACTAATACCGGTCTACGTCATCAAAAAAAGAATACTTGCTACGAAGCCACATATCATAATGCCAGTCAGGTCTTGAATGGTTATCCTCTGACCAAGGGTCAACAAATGGGTGGTTTCAATCTTGGTAGTACTGTTGTCTTGGTATTTGAAGCTCCTAAGTCATTCAAATTTAATGTCAAAGCCGGTCAAAAGGTTTCAGTGGGCCAATCCCTTGGAAATTTGAGTTAAAATTATTGATATTCTTCCTTCTTTCCTTCCTTCCTGTCCGTTATTTTGAATATTCGGTCATATAATGTTAAACACGAATTCGTCGACTCTTTTTGTTAAGGTATATATTCTTTTTCCTTGGTTTTTTTTTCTCACTTTCTTTTTGTCTTTGTATAACTTTTATATTTACGTTCTCTTGCAAGCTTATATCTCTGATTCACTCGTTGTCAATGCTGTACTTGCCTTCTTGTACTACCCCATAAATAAATAAATAAAAAAAGTACAGTAAAAAATTATCTTTATATTTTGATCTAACAAATTATACCATTATCTAATCTAACCTTGCTTCTTATATTTCATCTGGGTCTTCCAAATGATGATCTTCAATTTATCAATAACCGATCTCAATAAGAATTTCAATACCCCACCGTCACGTAATCGATCAGTGAATGCAAACAACAGTTTTACATTCCATAAATCATCCATATTACGGGGATTATTAGCCATGGTCTCTAATGTGATTTTCAAATCTACCGCTGTCGGAATTAGTGAGTCCATAATAGGGAAATCGAATTCCCCGGGGAGAATTAATGCCTGTTCAGGTCGTTCTAGTTTAGTGATCATTTCAAGCATGCTTAGTTTCTTTATAACCGATGAAGTCTTGGTTAATGAATTCATATCGCCTAATCCGTTCAGATTCCGGTCCGATAAAAGGGTACTACTACCATTAATATTATTAATATTGTGAATAGTACTTTCAAACGAACTCTGTAGCGATTGGTGCACGGCACGGCGGTAAACGAAAATGGTTTGGTACTTTTGAAACGCTTGCATATGTTTATCGTTATTCAAATCAAGAGTGATAGGGAAATGATCCTCGGACAATGTACTTATAGTTTCAATAGTGGCCAATTCGGGAATAAGGCAGGGAGCTACCGTTCTGATAACCTCACCTGATCGAGTAGTTATCATAACAGGAATGCGACAAGGTTTCTGAGTATCCACATCTCGAATTACTAAACAACGCGGTTCAGCGGCTAATACCCAGAAATGACGAAGGGCTTGCAAATGTGATCGGTTGTCTTCGGCTAGTGCGGGAAAAATAGGATAGAACGATACGATTAAGGAGGCAATAGCCAAATTAGATGTAGATAATGCAAATTGACCATCACCCAAGAAGAGAATCCCCATAGCCATATGTGCCGCCATAAAACTGCCGTATGTGGTAAGTTTGTCAGTTTTACCATGAAGCGCTCTTAATCTTCTGAAGGTATCTAAATCACCAGTGCCGGCCATAACAGTAGCAAGCGATAATGCTAAACAATCTTGCGCATTGATGGCAGCCACCCTGGCAATCGATTGGTCGTAATTGGTAACGGGTAAATCACAGATTCGCATAAATTGATCGATATAGTATAGTAAAGTGGATTTAACTTCTCTATTACCACTTGACGAATGCTTTAACGCCATTGATAAGCACACCCCAGCTAAAATATTGATATAAGCCATCTGATCACTATCCAAGGTCATGATTTTATCAATGCGATAATTATTGAGTAGAATAACCGGAATATTATCCTCGACCCATTCTCGAGACGAACCAATTGAGGACCACATGATTATTTGTTTAAAAAGGGTTCTTAAGAGCAAAAGATCAGGTCGTACGTAATCGAAGAATTTCTCGGTCTCGGAAACACTTAATTTCTTGGCCACTAATTCGTTATCTGTTCTCATATAAATAAAGCCCAAAGCGATGATTGCTCCAGCTGACATTTTATCTAATGTATCACCAACTTGTATATCTCGTACAGAAACTGCCATTGAAAGCAGCTGTTCAACGATATGCATATCACTCAACCCTTGCAAATCGCTACCTTTACCCAAATTAATAAATCCAAGAGAGATACCGGCGGCTAATCTGTAACTTTCATCACGTAAACTTTCATTACCAAAATTGGCCCTCCCCTCAATTTCGGCCAACATGACTTCACTCATTCTTCGATGTTGTGATTCAAAGTAAAGTAAACCAATACCCACCAGGCCGGCCGTTTGAACTGACCCGGGGACATTTAAGTCGCTAGATCCCACGGGCAATAAGGCAGCCACGTGTACCGAAAGTACTTTTGTAAGCTGATTATCCATCGAACCGAGATGACTGGCCGCCATACCTAAGAGCAAACTGATACTTGTGAGTGAATGCTTTGGGCCAAGATAATTGTAAATATGCCATTCTTCCAACTTTTTCAAGTGGCCGTTCAGCCCCAGTCCCAATAGGAATCCAGCATGTTGTGAATTCAAATTCGGTGGCTTGTTGAAAATGATCCAACTACCATTGATATCCACAGCGTCCTTGGAAATACTAAGACCAGAAGAAACACCATTATGAAAATAACCCCAAGCCATATTTTCTTCATTGGTGGGATCATTTGGCTGATTAATGGTGACATTACTGGGCTTTATTAATACACTGAAGTTCAGACGTGGGATCGGGTACTTTTCAGTTGTCAATGGGAATCGGGAAGAATAAAATAAAGGACCTCGCCCTAAGGGGATGGCAAGTGTGCGCAGGGCAACTGTCTGGCCAATCTGTTGGCGTACCTTTAATATCTCATGTTCATTCATGTCTATTGTAGGATTAAAAGTAGCACTTTGAAGTTTTGATGATTGTAATAATTTGGATACCTCATAAAATCTTCTATCTTCAGAAAAGATCAACTTAGCTATAGCGATTCGGTCGGCTTCAGTTTGGCCATCCCAAGCCACCAAATGATCAGGCTCCATAGTACTATTTACAATAGAATGCATATCTCGTACTGTATCTTTAGCAACCGTGGGGTTGATAGGTTTGGGCCTCTGTTCAGCGTTAAGCTTCTTGAGATCCTTCCGTTGAACAAGATCAAGTGTCTCAGTTTTCCAAGAAATGAGGGTATCATCTTGGAATTGAGTAATGGCTTCAAACAGTGGGACACTAATGCCTTCCGGAAATTGAGCTAAACTATCCTTAGTAAATTTTAGTTCAATCATCAAATCAACCAGATCTTGAAGCGTACTAGTAGGTGAAGAAAGGCATTCGAATAATTTTATACAATGAACACTTCTGGGCGTAATTAATTCATCCACACTAGCGTCTTCGTCGGTTATTTGTGAAATAGTAAGAAACATAACCACGGGCTGAGTTAGAATACTACATAGCGAGGCGTAGATATTTGGTGGGTCATCCACGGGCACAAGCGATGGGAAAATAATGGTTCTATCCAAATTAATATCTTCCTTGGTATAATAAGTCACCCATTTCTCATCCCAGCCACACCATAGTGCCATTTGAGTCAGGAATATACTCATATCTTGTACAATCTTACTTGAACTCGTATCCAGTCTATACTCTTCACGAACCAGATGCAGGCATAAAATCAAGTATTGTCTGATTTCAGCAAAATCAAACTTTATGTCGCTGAACACTTGACGAACTGAGTAGGCGAGTTCCAGGTGTCTCTGAAAGGACCATTTATCAGTTTGTAGCCGGTCCTGAGCCCAAGCCCATGCTGGATCATCAAGGAAACGGGCAATATTAGCGCCTCTGGCTATAATTCTTAATGATTCCAGCTTATCTTCGTTGATGGTAGTTTGCACATTGGTTGGTGCATTTTCCGGGTTGACAAAACAAGACAAAAAGGCAATAATAAACGCCGACCATTCATCTTGTGATCTGTAGATATAGTAAGAGGCGGCCCATTGAAATTTAAAGAGTTCTAAGGAATACGAATCCAAGAGGAATTGCATAGAATCGATACATTTCCTCGCCAAGTGACTTTTGGGCTCGAGGACGATATCAATCTTTAATGATTTCCCTGTGGCGGTAAGTAAATGAACTGTGTTCAGGTAACTATCTCCCAGACCAATTATTTCTTCCTTTATTCCATCTAAGGATAATATAGGTGACTTTAGATTAATGAAGGGATTATAGAGAAATAAACTTCCATCGTTGTCAAGGATCAAGACAAAGGTAATATCTGATTCTAAAGAATGTCTAATGGTGGCCATATCACACCCCTCAATAGAGAATGAAGTTTCTAATTTGGATATGGAAACCGGGCCTGATGATTTATCAAATACTAAGACCAAGATTTCCTTCATTTCCTTATTATGAATCAAAATAGCCTCGCGATCATTGAGAGAAAGGTTCAAATATTTGTAGTTGGAGGAATTGGAGTTAGATACCGGGAATGATTCAATTTTAGTTAGAATCACATCCTTCCGAAAATTAGCCATGTCCAGTTGTTGTCCGCCGTTGGACTTTACAAACTCATTTGTGCTTTCCGGTGTACCAATTCTATCCAATGCAATATAATTATCGGCCCTGGAAAACGATGACCTCCGGTCTAATTGTATACTAATATCGGCATCTGAGGCTTCTTCGGTGTGGCTCCGCTGAGCCATAGAAGATGATCGACGTCGGCCACTTCGCCGCCGGGAAGAGGCCGAAGTTCCATTTTTATTTCGACTTAAATAGCGAATATGGTAAACCGTTATCACTGAATCAATGGGGTTGAATGTCACACAGAGTGACGATAACGGGGAATCACTAAAGTAGCAGATCTCTTCATTGGATGAAATGGCTGAAGTAGACGAAGATACTAATATGCCAAATTCCAAAATAGGGTCAATCATGACAAAGAACTTCTGAATACCGTGAGTCCCGTTCATCTCATCCTGGGCTTGTAAATCTCTTTCTAGCACTAAACCCCTTTCGCACCGAAAGCACTTCCTCAGCACAAAGGGCATGTTGGTGATATGTGAAGCGCCGTCCTCATAGTAGATATGGGCTGTATCGCTTAAAAATACAACCAACGCCTTTCGGTTCTGGAATTCATCAGAGATAGTGCTGGAGGAGGATGAGTTGAATCTGGCAAAGGAGGCCGATATCACTGGTTTATTCATATAGCTAAACTTCCGTACTAAGACTCCACCTTTTACCCACATCACGGTGGTATCGGATGCGTAGATCTCCTCGCTGTCTTCGAATGCCAATCGACAAAACCCAGTCATATTTAATGAGGCATTTTTGGTGCTTAGCCATGGTATCGTAGGAATCATAGCTGAAAATTCCGACATATACGACATGCTGTTGTTGTGTGTACTCTAACAAGTTCTTAGTAGAGGTTGGTTTGTCGCTTTTGAAGCGATTAATGCAGGGGTTTGTGTATTGAAGAGGAAAAGGTAACACGCTCGAGTTTAATATGAATATTGACTAAATTTTTGGAAAAAAATGGAATTGACTATTTAAAAGACTCAAACCCGGTATATATTTTATCGTTAATGATCCAATTCTCATATCAAGCCTTATCCAGCGTTTGTTGATCGTCTGTCGTGCCTTGCATCTGATCTGCTGGCGGGTAATCTTGGGGGACGATTCAGATATGACTTTTTTGTAATTATTACACAAACTACATGTTTTCTAAATGTTTAATACGCTCCAGATTATCACCGTAGGACCTTATACCACAGTCTATCGCCTTAAGCAGTATGCGTCTTCGCTGATATGAGCTGATCCCGGCGGGGGTGATTCCCTTATTGGGCTCGACCTTGAGCATGTCATCATACAACGGCTTGAACCACCAACACACTTTGATGGCTTGTTGTAGAGTGTCGAGATATTGCATTTGGGTGCTGCCGGATTGTAATTGGGCCTGGGCCAACTGGCGCCATAGCGCTCCCTGGAGAGAGCCCCGAGAGCCTGATAAATAGTCCTTATACAGCGTTCTCATATAAGACGATGGGAAGAGCGGTTTCTGGTTTTGATGCTGATAGAGTAGAGAAACCTTTAATAAAGTAAAATTTTGCTTATTGCTCTCATCGTCGTCGTTGTCATTCAAAGCATCTAATATATCCCATATCGAGGCGCAGAAGGTGTCGTGTTTCAAATAATAAGTCAGAAGCCATTCGGCCTCATCCGGGAATTTCAGCACGCATAATTTGATACATTTTCTGAAGGTAATTATAGTTGATGTCAAATAAGGGTTAGCTGCTGCGGGGGCCCAAATTTTACACAATGATCGCATAAATTCGGTCAATTGGTACCGTTCATGCGGTGGTGTTATCAGCAATAAATCATCCAACAGTAAAGAAGCGTTGTGGAGGTGTAAACTCATAACCCCTTTAGACACCGTAAGTTCGTACATCCATTTGACGAATCCAATATAGGCAAGAATGGTAGGATTAGCGTCATTTCGGGCAATATTGTAAACCTCACCTAATTTTTCGTAAACATTGTGGTTATCAAACAAGGCTTCAGCAATATGCTGGCATTCAGTAATATTCCCATGACTCCACTCAAACTTCATCCATTCCCAAACGACAATATAAACCTCGTTGGAACCCCCGAAGTTGTCTAGAGTAGTCTTATACAACTGCCGTGCTGTGGAGATATTCTGTACTATTTTATATTCGAAATTTAAATAGGCCGTCCATAGTCGAACCGAATTAGGAAATGATCTTAGAATCGACTTGGCAGCCTTTAGGACGTTATCCTTCGACCTATAGTATCGCCAGTTCAAGCACCATAGGATAATAGTTTCTTCCTCAGTAATGGTATCTGGGGTAACGCTTCTGGACTGTTGAACAATAGATCCAATGAGATATTTTACCAAATCATCTATAAAGTCCTCATTTACCACCGATTCACTTCCGGGGAAATCTTTAATGGGATTATTCCATTCCCCATGGTTGGTATCAATGCCTAAGATTCTCAAACAAGTCCAAATGAGATCTCGTTTGCTCGGAACACGTTTTAACTTGATACAAAATCCGCGGATATCACTCTCTAATACCACTTTGAATAAATCATCAGTCGGGGCTGCGATTTCATTAGACCGTCGAGGTAATCCTTCCTTCAGTTCTGTTGGGTTAGGTATTGTCAATATCGAGGATGGCGCCATTGTGAACGAGGGTTCTCCCGGCCGTGAGACCTCTGATGACCAGTATTGAGTCAAATCCTCGAGGTAATTGAGGTCGCCTAATTTGGATACAGGGAAATTATATACAATCAAGGCTTGACACAGTGCAATGGCAAACTCACGATATCCAGCCTGTTTCCACAAAGAAGCCATTCGCTCAATGATATAAAGCACGATTTGGTCGGTTCCAAACTCGCGGGCCAAGGATAACACCTTCTGGGTTCTTAGAGAAATTAGCTCCATATCGTGATAATCTGGATTATTTAGAATATAGTCTATCAACTCGGACCAAACGAAAAACCTGGACCCGCGACCATCATTATCACGGACGAATTCCTCTATTTTGGCAATAATCCTACTGGGGGACGTTGCAGTATTTGAGTAAAGCTTGATATAACCTCGAAACAACCGCTTGGAGTCCGGGTTAGCCTTGAGGGCTTTTTGGTATAATGGGAGCAGCAGTTCATTGAGGATTTTCGGCGAAGCCGTTTGATTCAGTCGGGCCGTTATGTCCAAGAGGGCCAGCCATAGTTTCTCAGTATTAGCCACCGTACCTGAGTCAATGAGACGTCGGTATTTAGCCTGTTGGCGAGAGAAATAATCAAACAGGGAAATCTCAGATGAATTGGAACTTTTCTCTTCCTCCAAGGGGATATAGTCGGCTAATGGAATTGTCTTGTCCACACTGGGTTCGGGATTGGATTCGGGCACCAAGACATGAGTACTATATGCTGCCTTTAGTGATAGTTTGGTATCATATTGCGGTTGGATCTTTTCAACGGAAATCTCATGACGGCGGAAATCCTCTGCGTTCTTCTCGATTCGATACCTGGCACTCAGACCTACCACCATTCCGCGACCGTAGCGGTAGTATTTGGGCACAGTATAATGGTAGGGTTTTCCGTATTTAAGATTATCCGGGTCACCCTTAAGGTCTGTAAAGAATAATCCCTCCACGTCATCACTAGGGACAGTACGGTCTTGTTTAGGACTCTCTCGGGCATTATCGTCGTATTGTGATCTGTGTGATCTGTGTGATCTGTGTGATCTGTGTGAACTCTGTCTTTGAGAAGAGGACCGCGACGGAGTTCTCACATTAGGCCCATGTCTCTCCTGTCTAACATCCGAGGATTCTGGCACAAAACTAACAAAAGATTTGAACTTCTTCATAGCAAAAATTCAAAACATATACATATAACCAGATATCGAAATAAATATCGACACCACCTTACTAGCCCTTCTCCATGTTCTCCAACGCAGAGATAACCGCCGTTGGGAGGTTTGACAATTTAAGCCAAACCTCCATCGGATTATCACCAACCCTCTCCAGCCGTCCCGATTCATGAAGATTTCCCTATAAACCAATTAACGCTCTTCGACGAATTCTTCATTTTTATTAGAAAATGTCAGATTCCGCTAATCCACTAAGACCCTATTATGATGTGGCCACCTTCCACGTCCCGGGAACCAAGACGCTAGCCCTGGCCACCATGGGCGGCGGCGGCGGCGGCGGGTCCCATAGCCACTCGGGGGGTTCTTTAGGATCTAATATGGGATCATCCAAGGCACTAGGTAATCTCGGTAAATCCGGATCATCGCTCAGCGTTGGTCACGGCCACGATTTTGATTTTGATATTGATATGAATTTTGGCGGGGACCACTTGGTCAATATGACCCGTAATGTGGTCACATTGTATGGGAGAATATTAGTGGGTCAGCCCTGGGAAGTCAGTCGGTTGTTGCTTCAGATTAGTGACTGGGAATATAGCCGTAAGAAGATTCGGGAGTTGAAGGAACAGTCACGGGAGTTGCCGATCGTTCACGAGGCTAATGAAGAGGCCATTGAGGAGGATGATATTGAAGAAGATAGCGATAATGATGTTATAGACTATTTTATGGCTATTAACTCTGATATGTCCATGGAGGAAATGGGGGACATGCAAGATCATCAACGGGCTAAGAAGGCCAGACGTCGACAATCTCAAAGTCTCGATCGACCCAGTGTAACTAAGCCTGCTAAACGACGTTCATCATCGTTTACTATGCGTGATTTGCCCAGTTTATTACAACCCATTACTACGCACAATATGGACGTTCTTTACGCATTGAACGAGATTGACGGTACCCGGGGGATTTTCCGGGCGCTCAATACCACCTTCATCTACCGGGCTGTGACATCCACTTTAGAGGCCTGGTTATCTGGGTTTATCTCTACACTGGCCGGAGTCCCCGATCCCTATTTTGTGGATTTGACCCATTCATCGGCGTCGACACCGGTAGTTTTAATTGCGACTTCGGTGGCCGCGTGTGTGATCACGGCGGTAATTGCCGCTCCGATCGATATCATTCGTACCAAATTCATCATCACGCGAATGCCTAAAGATTCAACGACAGCAACCATGACCCCTAGTCATAAGAATAAGAATAATAATAACAATAATAATAATAATCGAAGTGTACGTCAAGAGCTACGTAATCTCAAATCGTGGACTTGTCCCTGGGCTGTACTTGCGCCTACGCTCCTCTATCGTACCGTGACGGCCACAGTCAAGACCACGGCCCCCGTTGTGCTATCGAATTATTTTGGTATTGACTCCTTTTCGTCACCATTTTTGGCTAAATTGGGTACATTACTCAGTTCGATGCTGGAACTTACCTTAAGATTACCCCTGGAGACTTTACTCAAACGGTCGCATGTGGCTTACTTGAACCTCCCCCAGAACGAACTCATCGTCAAGCCTATGCCCTATAAGGGCATTTTCGGCGCCCTGTGGGATATCCTTATAGGTAAGGAGCGGGTGGATAGTTTATTACGGGGATGGCGGGTTAGTGCGCTCGGGGTCATTGGTGAATGGGGCGTTGAGGCCGTTCAGGGACCCCAAAGTGATCAAGAAAAATTTTGAACTATATATATATATATAAATAGTTTTTAATAATATATATATATATATACATATTTTGAAGAATAATGGTGAGTTATATTCCAAAAACCCCCCACCCGATCAATCGACAGGGGGGGTCTTGGAAGCTAACGCATGATTTTTTTATTTTAATGGTACAATATACAAAACACGAATAATACAGTAAAGGTTATAGATACAAGTAAGAACAAGAAGAAGAATAATAATAGTAGTAGTAGCGGGGAGGAGGGAGTGAGGAGGGAGAAGAGAGAGGGAGAGAG
>JAKTWC010000140.1:0-22563 GCA_030560865.1 Nadsonia starkeyi-henricii
TCCTCCGGATAATGCTTGATCTTTTTCGTAGCTTGATCCTGCAATTGAGAAAAAAGAAAGAAATAAAAAAAAAGGGGGGCCAAGATTTAGAGCCGAATATGCTTCGATATTCGTCATATTTAGCGCTACTGAGCCTGTGAATGTAAATTAACTACGTAGTTTACGCGTGGCAGCGATTCGATATTACTTGGCGTGGGCGGTTAATAATGGTTAGTATTCACAATAAAAATGCCCAAACGCTTTAATTCGCCCCAAAAGAGCACCCAGTATGGCAAGCGCCACCGAGATGGCTTATCGAGGGCTTGTAATCCAGAGCCACGTTTCTGCTGGGCTGCCTCCGCTCTGCATAGAATACAAGTGAACGCGAATGTAAAGCCCAGCAGAGTTACCGCTGGAATCCTGAGAACGAAGCGCAAGTGATACGCGCTAGCTTAGCCTTTTCCTATGCTGCCATCTCGTTGGCTAAATGAAATAAAGCGGGGGTTTTATTAATAAACCTGGTGGTGGGGCCGGGTGGCTTTTTATTGCCTTTCCGAAGTTAAATTATCCACAATTGTACTTATAGATTATATATATATATACGTGCCTATTTCCCCTCCATTTCCCCAGAAATTGGACCCCCATTTGACAAATTCTACGCCATAAGCCAGGAGTGAGCCCGTGTATATATATATATATATTCCACCAAACGTACACTTTCCCGTACAGGCACACAGGCACGCTCACTTCACGCTCACATATACTCACATACACTCACATACACTCACATACACTCACATAGTACATACATATTTAGGCTCTCTTTCTGACAGCACTGTATTATCTGTTCTGTTTTGTAGTACTTTGTTTTGTCTCTGTTCTGCTCTGTTCTAATTTTTGTTTTTCTCTGCTTTCCTTGCTTAATCGGCGGCATTTTTTCCTTCTTTTCCCTCAGGTGGCTCTAGGCTTTATATAAAGAACTAGATTTCCGCATATTATATCTGATTAGATCTGAGTTGCAACCATTGGCACTTATTATTATTTTTCCCCAGAGAAAATATCTATTGGATCGACCAGTTTTGCCGACGCATCTTCTTTCTTGGATCCTCGCTGCCACGCCAACCTACAAACTGAAATATCCCGCAAGCCGGATCCGCCCAAGCAGCGAATTCCCAACTGACGCCCAGATCCCATACATAACTCCGCCCTGCGCATCACAAAGGCACCTCAACGGCGTGCCACAAACCAGAACAAGGTTTCAAAAACGTACTTTTTTGCACTTTTCAGGCCATTTTTTTCCGTCTTTTCTCACAACGAATTGTTTGCAACGTCGCGAATCTCTCTTTCATCGCTTCTCCTCGGGGTTTTTCGCTTTTTTCGCTTTTTTCGGTTCCCTTCGCCCCCACTAGTAATTTGATCCTACATCGTAGGTACGGTTGGTTGTTCTGGGAGTGCAATTTTTTTAATTTGATTTTAAGCTCTTTTTCTTTTTTTTCCTCGGTTGTGTCTGCGATCTTATCCACACTTGAGTTTTTCCTGCCATTCTTGGTCTTGTCATCATCTGTCTTCCCTTTTATCTACCGTCTGCCTTCCGGTTTTTTATACCCTCTCTCACACTGTTGCTATTGGCCCATTATATCTCGTCTCCATCATGGGAAATACTACCTTGGTGACCACGCCCGTTCTTCGCTCGCGAACACCGAAGATGAAGGCTAACTACAAAATTACTGCCACAGGCCTTCCGGCCTCTATGGAGTCTTCTAATAATTCAAATAATGGGGTGCCTACAGGCTTAAGACGGTCCAATTCTGGCAGCTCTACTGGCACCTCAAGCACCCATGCATCTCGTGCTAACGTCGTGGTACAGAGTCCTCGTTTATCTCGCAACCATGTCATTTTTGATTTCAACAAGCTCGCCGTGAGCCAGAAAGTGAACTCTTCACCAAATAATACAGCATCTACAAATAACAATAATAATATAACACCGACACCAACACCGACGCCGACGCCGACGCCGACATCGACATCGACATCGACACCTACGCCGACGCTGCGTACGATCGATGGCAAATTAATCAAGAAACGTCGGGACCAAGATCAAGCTAGTCCCGATAATACCATACACCAGGATAAACCCAATACTTCGTTAATCGAGGACGAGCTACACCATAAAGTGGTTCAGAGGGTGAATGAAAAGTCCACCACGAGTCTAACGACGGCAGAAGACAAACCCATTAATAAGACGGCGCCCTCGCCCTCACCCGCACCCGCACCATTATTAAAGGTCTTATCTACGTCACAAGCTAATGAAGCCCATAATAGTCAAGAACAACAACGGAAATGTCTAGCGAGTCAATATTTCGACTGCGAGATGATGGATCTTATCACATTAATTTCCTCAATGTTGACTGAACTTCTGACGCTCAACGACGCTCTACCATTCGATGCCAACAATCTGACGCGGTTCCACTCGCGAGCTCCACCTCAGATCTCCGTCCGTGACTATCTGATCCGTATTGTCAAGTTCTGCTCCATCGAAAAGAGTATTCTCATTAGTATCATCTTCTATATCGACCTCTTATCTACGCGGTACCCTACCTTCAGCATCAACTCGCTCACAGTACATCGGTTTCTGATTACCACTGTGATGATTGGCACTAAGGGTCTCTGCGATTCCTTCTGTACTAATAACTACTACGCTAAAGTGGGTGGTCTGACCATTGCCGAACTCAATATTTTGGAGGTCGAGTATTTGGTCAGAGTCGATTATCGCATCGTGCCAAGAGTGGAAATGCTCCAAAAGTACTACGAGAGTATGGTTCAAAGAATGAGCCAAAGCTATTATATCAAGAATTAGCATTCATCTTGATTAATATTACTGAACCAGAAATAAAAAACAGTAACAAACAAAAGAATAAACATTATATACTGATAGATTGGCTACATGGGAAATTTGTACCGAGATTTATCGTTTATATACTATAATGAAGCTTATGAATAATACAAATCAATTTCACTTGAAATACAATTATACAAATAATACAAATTAACTAAATCAATCGTATACTATGAGAGAGGGAATGCAAGTTAATTTTTTTTGCTTTCATTCTTGCTTTCATTCTTTCTTTCTCTATGGGAATAACTAATTAATGTTAAGAAATGGCGACATATATCGAAGATTCACCCACCACTACCTTGAAGATAATTAATTGTAATCAATTTACGCGCCACGCGCCAATGCCCCCACGGCACCCAATAATCGGTATCCGCCTCAAACTCTAAAGTTGGTATAGTTTCGCCGTATGGATTTATCTAAGGGTTGAGCCAATAATCGGTATCCACATCAAACTCTAAATTCGGTATAGTTTCGCCGTATGGCTTCATCTAAGGGTTGAGCCGCCGGGGTGGCTACAGAGAGAATGAGGGAATTTCTTGGCGTGCAGTAAGTAAGGCTGCGACTCAGGCTGGACACGACTGCGCTATACTATATACCCACTTATTCGGGCCTGAAAGCTCCCATTGCATCGCCTCCATATCGAGTAATTAGCTATCACAAACGAACGCCTTACACGCCTTCCTTCCCTCCCAACGGAGTGCTACTATTACTACTACTAAACGAAAAGAATGATAACGGAATACCAGAAGCCATAGTTGACGATATCCTTTGTTTGTTGGTTTGCTGCACAAACAAAGACGCCTTATCCCCCACAAACAAACAGATAGAGAGAGACAAGGAATATATACGCTGTATTTCCAAAGTGATCACTCCTTTCTTCCCCTTGTATAGAGAAAAAGGCGCAGTAAGCCCATAGAAATAAAAAATGCCGATTATATCAGCATTCTTATCGTAAAAAAAAGAAAGAAACCCTAGTTCAAGGTCCAACCTAACAATGGCTTGATTTTTTTTGTTGTTGTTGTTGAAACGGCTTGGACCGCTGATCTAATTTGGGTAGATTTTAATTGGCCCTCTCTCTCTCTCGATCTCTCTTGTTCTATACGAGTAACACCCCCAAGCCACTATTGATGACTAAACCACATAGGTCATAATGGAATGGGACTGGGAGAGACCACGCCATGATTTTCCGGGTGTCCGCATTTTTTGTAATCGGCGATCGGGGCCCAAAGAGCCCGTAACTGGACGATTGAGTGACTTAAAATGAACTTAATCAAACACGCTCGGAGTTTAATATATGAAAGTATATTTGAGTGAATCATACATACATGCATTTATTAAAAAAGGACCGAACTTATTAATAAAGCTTAATTGAATATTGAGTAACTTGCCAAAGCATGACGGAGTTTAATCTGAAACTATAAAATTTGAGTTAGTGTTTTTTTATAAAGTATAATTATATATTACTGTCGAGTTTTGTGGTTGTACACGTTTGTGTAAATATGTAGTAAATATCTTCTACTGGAAAGACACAGAACGTTTATTTGTAATACCAGGATTTGGAGATTTCAAATTTTAATTTTTAAACTTTATTTATGTTTTTCTATAAATTTATATCAACCAAGCTTATATATCACAAGCATAATATCCTGAACTTGAGCTCTTTGATCTTTCTTCCATAAAATCTACCGCTCTCTGAAAATAAAAACAAATCCTTAAGTTCCTCTAATTTTACCATTTTACGCTTTAATCGTTGTATCCTTTATTCTCCCACAAACGTTAGGCTCCGGAAATAGAATTTCTGGCTTAAACGCCGGTTCTAATGATTCACTCTCAGTTTACTCACTACGGCCGCCTACCGTCGTATCTCTTGGAATTTGAGAATAGTTTGAAATTTGCATGCTTTCAATATAATTTAGTATTATATTTTTGAATGTAATTGGCGTTTTTTAAATGAGCTAACAATAACCAAACCAACACAACTATCCCAAGTTTTACTAATTTGTCAGAAAGTAAATTGGTAGCGAATAACTGAACACGCAGATCTTAACCGGTAAATATTGAGAAATTTTGAAAAAACAACTCATAATTTGAGTGCTGTCCGAATGTCTTGATAACAAATATGAAGCTAATTAATACGCTGTGTAAATATTCGGGCGTGACGACTTCTAAAATAAGTATAGATTCCCTAAGATTGAAAGATAATTAAGTCCATATCCAAGAGAGCAATTCCAGGAAACCGAAATTCACCTTTGGAAATAACTTGAATTGGAAATTTTGCAAAATATTTAAGAAATATACAATATAATATACTAAATTTTATTAAACTATTCTTTAAGTACTAAATTTTCAATCTTCAGTTTTTCGTCAGTTTTTCTTCAGTTTCTGAATCAGAGACTTGATAACTGGCTACTTTGTAGAATGGCTGCAACTTCAATGAAAATTGGCCCTTAAGACTCTGTACCTTCACGATTTTGTGTTTATCGGATTTTGACGCAATTGACTTGAAACAGTTAGAAATATAGGTCATTATACTTGGTGATAAATAAAGTCTGTTAGTTCGATCTTTAATATTTATAGGCGAATCTTTATTCGCGAAACCCAGATTAGATAAAAGCTCAAATCCTCTTGTAGAAAGAGGTTCGGGGGATGAGGAATATCCTAACATTCCAGAAAAATTAACTTGTTCCGCTGCCACAAAAATTTTATTAGTAACTTTCGAAGATTCCCCATACTGGCAATTGTATTGTGACATAGCTTTCTGGATAACGTGAACGGAGACCAGGGGACATGGTAAAGTGGTACTATAAGGCTTAGGAAGACCTGAGAGTCCAGGACTACCAATTAACGCTGGCATGTATGCCAAAGTGTAGATACGAGTTGGTTCTTCAGTCCCATATTCTGGATTTCCGAAGTTATTAAGCCATTCAGCAATTACCACGGGAACATGCAAATCCAACGCAGCAAAGATTTCAAGAATTTCCCAAACTCAAAACTCGCCCTGGGGACGCCTGTACGTGTCAAGGTAAAGCGCACGATACCAAAATAGTTGAATAAAATAATAATGGAATAGTCTTATTGGCAAAAAATCAGGTAGGGTTTCATGAGTTCGCTCAAGATCGATATATGACTGCAAGAGTATAGGAAACAAACCGGTTGCATCTATTTCACATGTTTTCATAGGAATGGGGGCTGGAATTTTAAACTCATCTTCCGTTTTGTTTTCAAGTTTAATACTAGTAAAATTTTCAGGAAGTGAATCTTTGGAAGATTGTTTTTTGTTAGCCATTGTGATCAGATTTAAGGAATAATTGTTTTTTTTTGTGTGCTTAAATGTGGGCGGAGTTTAGGTCTTTTATAGTTTCAAAAAGCTTTTTGGTTTGAAATTAATAATAATAGAATCCAATTTCAAAACAGGAAACTCAAACACAGCTTGCAAACGAGGAACGAATTGAGCAATTTGTTTTTCTTCCTTCTGTTTTTGTTTCTTGCAACTTTCATAACGCTGTAATATATGTCTGAAAATAGCAAGTTATAAATATACATTTGAAAATAGTAAGTTTTAAATAACCGCATTTAAGAAAAAAAAAAAATTCTGATCGAATTGGAATATAAAGAAATACATCTATGAACAACGGATCCAAAATAGAAATTTGTGGCCTTAAACTGTGCCTTCTTTGGTAATATGTGGGTTAGAGGCAAGAAATGTGCGGCTGGCATTTAATAAATGAAAAAAACACATCTCATTCAAGCGACCAAGAATAGCTAGTTTTGAGAGCAGAGGCCCAGGTTTTCAAAACCTGGTTTTGGTTTTTACTAACTAGGAAAGTGAATTTTATATTTAATAAATTAGGCAAAAAATCAAGAAATAGTACAACTATAGGATTTTCAAGCGAAAGAGAATTTGGTAAACCATTCAATATGTTAAAAGGTTTTTTTTCATGTTAAATTGGATATTTGAGCAAATTTCTTAAAAATCTTAAGATATTTTGTTTATAAACTAATCAATTGGAGTGTAATGTCTCATTAATGGTTGGGAAACGGTAACATTTAAAAAGAGATCTGGATCTCTTGAATTCTGGCTAGGTTTTTCGTATAAAGCTAAATTGAGGTATAAAAAAATTGAACTACTTATTTAAGAGAAAAAAGACTCACAGACTAGATTCTAAAGGCCGAGATGATGAAAGATTCAAAGGTTTTGTAGGTTTTCCATTTCCCTCACTCTGATACTTTGGGTAGATCGGACCAAGTTGGGATGAGTAAGCTACGTGCCGGTAGCTGAGATCCATACCGAAGTTCTCAACCGCTCGGGTTTATGTATACCTTACCTGGAGATTAAAAAAAAGCAAGTAATAATAATAGTAAAATGGAATTTAATGCTTAGAAGCAATGATATTAGTTAAGTTTTATTATGATGCCGCAATTGTTCTTGAATCACGAGATAATAGTGGTATAATTTGAAAAGACTTCAAATTATTCTAGGTTTTATAAGACAAAATCGGGGCAGAACTGATTATATTGCATATACATATCACCAAGCTAGATTTGATATTATGAGACAGCGTTTTTAGGTTTTTTTTGTTTAAGTGCCTCATTTTTTTTGCTTATATGTAGTCCTATAGCGGTAGATAGTAAGATGAATCAGGTCACGAAGGCAAGATTAGACGTGAAGACAGCGGCTGCATTGTCTAGATCAGGGTGAGACTTTTTTATCTAGTATCTATCTTTTGAAAATATACGTATGGCAGATAGAGTTTACCCCCCTATAGAATGGAGAAAATAGATTCCAAGATGTTAGCCTTACTATACTATGTCTTTAAAGGGTGGTTCTTATTTTATATTAAGCAAAAAATAATGACATAAACGTTTAGTCAAGTTTTTGGGAAAGTAGTGGGGATAAGCTTAAAGGATTGTGTATATATTAGGACAAATTTTCTGGATGTAGTAATAGACAAAACCCAACATAGCACAAGCGGTGAGTAGTTGATGGATAAATATCAATTCCTCCAAATCAGAGAATGGTTATTTGGATAATATTTTTCTAAAAAATATAATGATGGAGCCAATGATTTGGAACTAGGGGAATTTCAAAATCAGTTTATAGGAAAAAAAACCAGTAACGGGATAATCCCATGGCTTAACTCGTTTTAGGTGCATAGTCACGGCTGGCTATTCATGTGCGATAAGCCCCACCAACCCATACCACTCTACAAAAAGATCGGTAGAGATTCAGGGGAGGGGCGAGGGGCGCAATACAAGGTAGACAAGACAGAATACAGGGGTAATTAAATATTAAATAAGCATAGGACTGCCGATGCGAATAGAGAAATGGAGATAATTGGCGATAAATGGCGATAAATGGCGATAAATGGCGAGGATAAGGCCCGGAAAGGCCCCATTAGTCACTGGCCGCGACCGCCAGGGCCCGATTTCACTGAGTCAAATCGGAGCGGCAGCGTTGGGCAGCGTTGGCGGTGCTGGGACAGGAAAATAGGGGAAAATAGGAAAAAATAGGAAAAAATAAGACAGAATAAGCCAAAAAGGAAAAATAAGCAAAAAATAAGAAAAACAGAGTCTGGCGGGTTAGGGCGGGGCCGCTGGGAGAAAACAGGTGATTTTGGCCCAGCGTCTCACCTCCCAGGTTTTACTCAGTGACCAGGACTCCGCTGGGACTCCGCTGGGACTCCGCGACCGGTTTTGCAGCGCTTCGCAGCCTTCGTTTACTCAGTGATTCCCACGGCCGGCGGAGGTTTACTCAGTGATTTGGCCGCGATCGACGTGCTTTGGGCGCTTTTTCGGCGGATCTCGACCCCCCCGGACCCCATTCAGGCCATATATCGCCAGGGCTATTATGAGTATTACCGTATCCGTTATATTGCCCCATCGCATTACTCAGTGTGTAAACATTCGTACATCTGCGTCCACATCCACCCATCCAAGCACCAAATCAACGGCCGGTCCCAGATGGCCCTGGCGCGTCCGCCCCGCGATTAGCCCGTTATCGCGTCGCCGGCGCACAACCTGGCGACGCACCTGGCTTACTCGGGTGCCTTTTGTTATCGCCCTCTGGGCCTATCATTGGGGGTTTTTCGCTTTAGGGCCCCATCACTGTGTCACAGGCAAACCAATACTCATCTCCGCCGTGACTTTGTCTGTAGCTCGTGTAGTCTGTGGATCGGTGTGTATATATATCTCCTCATCTCTCACGGACATCTTCCTTTCTGTTGTTTTTCTTCCCTTTCTCTACCTTGCATCTCTAACTCCCCTCGTGCCTCCCCCCTTCCGCACAACCCCCATTACATACCCCAAAAAATATATATATACCCACACACCCATATAACGAACATGTCGGCTCGTTTGGTGTTGTCTCGCTCGGCTGGCGTTAGAGCCAACTACTTGTCTAGTGTTACCCGCAGTGCCCTTAATAACCGACTTGCCTTCAGCGGATTAAAAGCGGTTGGTTCCGTTGGTGTTAATACTACCTTAACGCTATCCCGTGGCTTATCTACCCCCGCCTCTACCTCGGGCGCTGGGGCCAAGGCCACCCAATTCGTCGATACCTACGCTCGTCGTCATTTAGGCTCTGAAGAAGCTACCGGAATTGAAACTATGCTCAAGACCGTGGGCTATTCGAGTTTAGATAAGTTTGTCGAAGCCGTCGTCCCCCGTGATATCCTCACTAACCGCCCCTTACAGGTTGAACCCATTAACGGGTACACCGAAAACGAACTTACCACTCGTTTAAAGGAAATCGCTGGTCAAAATAAAATCTTCAAATCCTACATTGGTAAGGGTTACAGTGGTACTATTGTGCCTCCTGTGATTCAACGTAATATTTTGGAATGCCCCGAATGGTATACTTCCTACACTCCCTACCAACCTGAAATCTCCCAAGGTCGTTTAGAGTCCCTGCTTAATTACCAAACTATGGTTACCGATTTAACTGGTATGTCCGTGGCCAATGCCTCCTTATTAGATGAAGGTACCGCTGCCGCTGAAGCCGTTATCATGAGTTTCCACGCTTCCAAGGGTAAGAAGAAGACTTACTACGTTGATCCCAGTGTGAACGTTCAAACCATCAACGTTGTTCAATCGAGAGCTACTCCCCTCGGTATTAACGTTGTCGTTGGTAAGCCCCCCGCTACTGATGCCGCCAATGCCAAGAAGGATTACAAGGACGTCATTGGTTGTTTAGTACAGTACCCTGCTACCGACGGTTCCATCACCAATTGGTCCGAACTCTCGGCTAACATTCACGCCGCTGGTGGTCTTTTATCTGTTGCCTCTGATCTCTTAGCCCTTACTCTTATCGAACCCCCTTCCAAGTTTGGCGCTGATATCGTTTTAGGTTCCTCGCAAAGATTTGGTGTTCCTATGGGTTACGGTGGCCCCCATGCTGCCTTCTTTGCTGTCGCCGATGGTCAAAAGCGTAAGATGCCCGGTCGTCTTATCGGTAAGTCCAAGGATCGTCTCGGTAACGACGCTTACCGTTTAGCTCTCCAAACCCGTGAACAACACATCAAGCGTGAAAAGGCTACCAGTAATATTTGTACCGCTCAGGCTCTCTTGGCTAACATGGCTGCCATGTACGCTGTCTACCACGGTCCTCAGGGTCTTAAGGATATTGCTTCCCGTGTCTTCACCTTGACTTCCATCTTGGCCGCTTCGATTAAGAATGCCCCCGGCGTGGAACTCGTCAATGAAAACTGGTTTGATACTCTTACCATCAAGGTTGCTTCATCGCAAGCTATTATCGATAAGGCCATCGCTAAGGAAATCAACCTTTACCAAATTGATGCTAACACTATCTCTATCTCCTTGGACGAAACTGTTTCTGAGGCCGATTTGATCCAATTGATTGGAATTTTAGGTGGTCAAGAATTAACCGCTTCTATTGAATCCCTTGGTCTCACTGAACAATTCGCCAAGATCGATGCTCAATTCCAACGTTCTTCTGAAATCTTACGTCACGATGTCTTCAACAAGTACCACACCGAAACTGAGCTTTTACGTTATGTTCACCACTTACAATCCAAGGATTTGTCTTTAGCCAATTCCATGATTCCTCTTGGTTCATGTACCATGAAGTTGAACGCCACCACTCAAATGGCACCCATCTCCTGGCCTGAATTCAACAACATCCATCCCTTTGCCCCCCGTGATCAAGCCCAAGGTTACAAGATCCTCCTTCAAGAACTTGAAGCCGATTTAGCTGAAATTACCGGTTTTGACGATGTCTCGCTTCAACCCAACTCGGGCGCTCAAGGTGAATACGCTGGTCTTCGTGTCATCAAGGCCTATTTGAATTCCATCGGTCAAGGTCATCGTGATATTTGTTTGATCCCCGTTTCCGCTCACGGTACCAATCCTGCTTCCGCCGTTATGGCCGGTTTGAAGGTTATTTCCGTCAAGTGTACCGCTAACGGTGAACTTGATCTTACCGATATGGTGGAGAAGGCTGAACAATACAAGGATCGTCTTGCCGCCGTTATGATCACCTACCCCTCGACCTTTGGTGTGTTTGAACCCGGTGTGAAGACCGCCATTGATATCGTCCACAGTCACGGTGGTCAAGTCTACATGGACGGTGCTAACATGAACGCTCAAATTGGTCTTACTTCCCCCGGTGAGATCGGTGCTGATGTCTGTCATTTGAATCTTCACAAGACCTTCTGTATCCCCCACGGTGGTGGTGGTCCCGGTATGGGCCCCATCTGTGTCAAGAGTCACTTAGGACCCTTTTTGCCCTCGCACCCCTCGGTTGATATGAGTGAAGTCAAGGGTGAAACCATCGACCCTACTAAGGCCATTCAAGCCATTTCTGCCGCCCCCTGGGGTTCCGCGTCTATCTTGCCTATCTCATGGGCTTACATCAAGCTTATGGGTGGTGCCGGTCTTGCCAAGGCCACCAAGGTTGCCCTCTTGAACGCCAATTACATGATGGACAAATTACGCCCTCATTATCCTATTCTCTACACTAACGATGAAAACCGTTGTGCTCACGAGTTCATCCTGGACGTCCGTGGCTTCAAGGAGACCTCAGGAATTGAGGCCATTGATATCGCCAAGAGATTACAGGATTACGGCTTCCATGGTCCTACCATGTCTTGGCCCGTGGCTAATACCCTCATGGTCGAACCCACCGAATCTGAATCCGTCGAAGAATTAGATCGTTTCTGTGATGCCCTCATTGCTATCAGAAAGGAAATCACCGAGGTCGAAAATGGTAAGGTGCCCCGTGAAAATAACGTCCTCAAGAACTCCCCCCATTCTGCTAAGGACCTCTTGAGGGCCGATTGGGATAGACCTTATTCCAGAGAACAGGCTGCCTTCCCCCTGCCTTATTTATTGGAAAGAAAGTTCTGGCCTAGTGTTACTAGAGTGGATGATAGTTATGGTGATATGAACTTGTTCTGTACTTGTGAACCCCCGGCTTTAGAAAATTAGTTTATTTGTTATTTCTGATTTTTTCCGGTCTCTTTTAGTTTAGTTTAGTTTACTTGTTTTTTATTTGGTTTGGTTTGATATCGGTGAAACCCAGATGTGGTTTGGTTTAAAATCGTTTTGTTTGTTTGTTTGTTTTATTTATTAATTGTGTTTATTATATTAATTTAATTCTTTATTTAATTTGTTTGTCTTTTTCCAAAAAAAAAAAATTTGCATACAAGTTGCTGAGGGCTGGCTTTTTGTTTGTCAAAAATCAACTTAGAAGAATTGGTGGAGTTGTGGTTTAGTGTTTATAATATTAAATGTTTATTAAGCTACTGTAAACTCGAGCAAGTTACTTCATCGGGGTATTCCCTGGATATTACTGTCATTTTTCCTTATCCAACTGAGCATTCGCCAGGGTATCCGTTGTCTGAACGAAAAACAATTGAGATTCGCCCTTGGACCGATTAGTGATTGAATAATAATTACCCCTTGAGACCTCGAACGAGCCACCCCGTTTGAGGTGAAAGATATTATCCGAGATATTAACCTCCACGGCGCCCTTAACCACATGAAAGAAGTAATGATTCTTTCTTGATCCCTTCATGGGTTTAACGCCATCGGGGTCTAGAGAGATCACGCCGCCGGCGGCATAACGAGAATCAGCATCGAATAATGTAGCCAATTTATAGGTATTATTCTTGACGGGTTCGAAATCAACGGCCTGCGCTGACCACGCGATCGTACGTTGAGTGGATTCAAATCCACCACCGGCGATCTCCACATTAGGATAATCAAACACCACGGCGTCCACCCGCGGGTCACTAACAAAGGGGGTGCCATCCGACGATGTGGATTCCAACTCTGAGTCACTGGAGGCATCCGCCACTCGGCGGCGAGATCGTCCTCGCGATTTAGTATTATTATTATTATTATCACCGCCTTGTTTCCGCTTGGTACTCATGTGCTTGATCTTCTCCACGGGCGGGTTGAGTTTAATGATTTCGCGAATTTCCGGAATCAGCGGCGAGTCGTCGTCGTCTTCGTTCATCTTGTCTAGACAGTATACAACGCGTTCGTTCCGCCAATAGTCCAGCGGCTTGATCTTGATTCGGTTCGAGCGACGTAATCCGCCATCGTCGTAGTGGCTGATAGGTTGGCGCGGTTGTCGTTGTGCGGTGGTCTTAGTAACTGGTGCAGACGTAGACGACACATCATCTTCTGAAAGCTCAGACGCACTGTCGTGAACTCGAGATAGTGAGGTCGCTTGGGCCTTGGCCTTGACATTAGACTGGGCCTTGGTGGATTTGGCCGTGGCTTTTCTAGGTTTGAATACTGGCTCGGGGGACACTGATCGCTCATCGTCCTCATTGGGGCTTAATTCTCCATTATGATCAATTCCACCCTCATCATCCTCGTCCACCATATCCTCGTCGTGATTCTGACTGATCTCATCAATATCGCTATCCACCAATCCGGAAATATCCTCATCATCCTCTTCCACGGCGTTGGATCCCACGAGCTCCTCGTATTCGTCACCGGTATCATCTTGGGTGTAGGCGGCTCCTGTAGTGGCCCCACTGTCGACATCATCATAGTAATACGTCCTCTCCTCCTCTTCTTCTTCTTCTTGTTGCTCGATTGGTATCGTGACGGGTTTCTTGAATGTGGCTTTACCCTTCTTCTCGGGCGACAACGATTGACCGCCATGGCCATCGGCATACTGCTGCGAAAGCTCGTTCATGCTGATATCATTCGGGTCGCTGTAGTTATTGGCTTCATTGAGCGACATGCCCTGATGATAGGACAAATCGCTCTGATCTTGGTTGTCTTGGTTGTTTTCGTCGTAATTGTAGTCGCGTTGCGTGGGTGACGAAGGCCCCGATTCGGATTCCGATAGTGATTCTCGGGGATTAAGGGCTCGCTTCCTTTGGGGCCCATTATGGATAAATAACGGTGGCGAAGACGATCGATCACTGTTGTAAATATCTTGGTCAGTTTGATGATGATGCATTGGACCTGATTCATCCTCGCTATCACTGAGACCCTGCAAATCACTGAGAATATCGCGATTTTGCATCGATTTAGTCAATACACTACCCTTTATACGATTGTTGGGTATCGTGGGTAATTGCGGCGTGGTGGTCTTTAATGATGCCGAGGCCATACGGGCCGATAGACTCAGCGTAGTATTATGCGATGATCGAATTTCACTGTAGTCCAACATTCGCGCCACGCTATCGCGATTTCCTATACGATTACTGAATTCATCTAATGGGGGCTGCGATCGCAGAGGACTGATATTATACCGGAACGATGTCTCGGTATCTTCTTGGTTCTGTGGTAAATCCACATCCATATCTATTTCCTCTTCCTCTTCTTCCTCTTCTTCTTCTTCTTCGTCGTTATAGTAATCACGGGTCTCTGGGAGTAAATTGAACGGAGCATGGAGTGAGCGAGCGGCGGTTTTAGTCTGACGGTTCGCGTCGCTCGATTGGCGTGATGGCGGGTCCTGGCGTCCCCCCCGGCCGGGGTTGTTGTTGGTGGTGCTGGATTTAGGCTCCGTGGTGTCGTCGTCGTCCGAATGGAAATAGGCGTCCATGGACTCCATCCCGAACTCATCGCGGGGCCCCGAATCGGTGATTTTCAGTCCAGTTCGTCTAATGAGGAGGTTAGTATATAAACGGGCATCTTTGATTGCAAGGGTAAAATAGAGTAAAACACACACCTGCCGGCTTCGGCGATTTCAAAGAACGAGGAGGTCGCCTGGCGCGTATGGTCGATGGGCCTGATTCTACGGCGAGCAGTGGACATTTTATTAAGGGTGGTCTAGGGCTAAAAATGGCGCAATTTACGGTATAATAGTCTCGTGTTTGGCTTCAGAGGGGTTTTGGCGATGAAATCAGCCAAAATGGTGGAGTTGACGCGAAGAACGCGACCCGCTGACTCAGCGCAGCTTTGGGACCTTTCGGCGCTGAATCCTTCCAACGACTTCTTTGCAACCCCGATTTTCTTTCTTTCACTCTTTCGCCCCTCTTTTCTCCACCATTTGCCTACCCGTCTCTGAATCGCCGTAAAAATGTTTGGAGGTCTGGCTGTTTTCACTACGTTGTCGCTCAAGGACTACATCCGTCTTTGCGTCGTCGTGTTTGGCTATTTGCTGCTGCGTCCGCGTCTGCTGGAGTTTGCCAAGGTCGTGCAGACCCGTAAACAGCTCCAGGCCAGCGACCGGGAGAAGGAGGAGAAGAAGAACCAGGTGCTCAAGGAGTTCGAGCCCGAGTCCTCGGGCAACGACTGGGGCTGGGGTAAGAAGGCCAAGACCCGGTTGGAGAACGCCAAGCTGGTCCAGGAGTCGCGCTTCAGAAAGCAGGCCGAGATTGAAGAGATGGACAGTGATGCCGAAATTGAAGAGTATTTGGACCAATAGATGTGTAGTGGCATCTCGCGACTTGAGTCTTTGTTTTTTTGGTCTTGGTTAAATATAAATAATCTTTTGTTGGCGCCATAATGACTCTTTCTCTGACGATCCAAATAGAGTCGAACGAGCCAAATAGAGTCTAACGATCCAAATAGAGTCTTTTTAGACACATGGCTTTTGTATGAAATAAGTATATGAATGTAAATGATGAAAATTAAATATAATCAGTGAAATGAACCACCAAACTGAGTGATTTGTGTAAATGGTTTGTATAAATGGTTTGTATGATGATTTTCAAAGGCAAAACCTCCCAACTCCCACCGTTTTTGTAAATTTTGATGTTTGTATTTTTTTAATTTATTCTGCCGCCGGTTTTTTTCTGACTTTTTTCGACGTTTTTGATCTTCTTTCTCGGCGTTTTTTTTGGACTTTTTCATCCTTAACCCGTATTTCTCTCATATTTTCTCTCACTTAAAACTATCATGTCATTTCGCGGTGGTAGAGGCGGACCGGGGGGTCGTGGCGGATACGGTGGACCCGGTGGGGTCAACGGATTTGGCTCCTCATTCGGCGATCTTAACCCCGACTTCACCCCAACTGAACTATACCCCAAGACCATTTTACCGGTCCAGAGCAGTCTTGCGAGTCTTGAGCGTCGTTCGGCGGCTCAGTTTATTGAATTCGCCAACGACGTAAGGGATGGCCCGTTGTATACCGGCCAGGCCATCACAACACAAACGACAACAACGACAATAATGGTAGAAATCGATCTGCCCAAGGATGGCATCCAGCGATACTCGGATCGGTATATGAAGAAACGCAAAATTGGCCGTTCGATCGATGAGCATCCTTATCATTTGGCGTTCTTCCCGCCTGAATTATACGGCGTGATGGGCGTCAAGGGTCTAGAATCATCAACCACGAGTAATAACAATAATAACAACAATAATAAGAAGACAAAACGTCTGGATATCACTAAATTCACTTCCGAACTCTTGCGGGCCGATGAGGATGATGAGATCGATGTCGCGGAATTAAAACGAAGTGGTCTACAGGCGCTCAAGAATTTGAAAGATGATCCTAATGCCACCGGTGGTAATAATAATATGGCGGCTATTACCAAGGATGATGAAGAGGACCTGGACGATGACGATGATGAGATTGATGAAATCGATGATGTCGACGATGAGGATGATGATGATGATTATAATGCTGAAAAATACTTTGATGATGGTGAGGGCATGGATGATGATGATGGTAATGATGAGGCCGCCTATTAAGTATGAACAAATAAATAAATAAAAACATTTACTAGGCTTATTTTTAACTGGTCTATCTTTTTTTTTGTATTATTAGAAGAATAGTAATATATGTACAATTATCTATAATTGTTAAGACTAGAAAGAAGGGGGGGGATATATGTATGTTCTATGTAAATTACGAGACAGTCAATCAAGGCAATTTATTCCACCTTTTTTTTCTCTATCCATTCATTATATATAATTATAGTATCTCGTCCCATCATCAGCGGCATCATAATTCTTGCCACCGTACTCGGCCGCGATAAATTCATTTGGCGTCATGCCTAATGGGATCTTTGGCGGCACCGATGGCTTTTGATAATTATAATCCATTTGTTGTTGTTGATGATGTTGTTGTTGATGCTGCTGTTGTTGTTGTTGTTGTTGTTGTTGGCCCATAACGGTATGATAAATAGAATCACTATATTTGGCATTCAACTGCTGGCTGAGATCCCATTGACCTTGCCCGAGATATACACTATTCTCCGCAATCCCCCCACTCTTGTTATTGCTCTTGTCGTCGTCGTCAATAGGATCACCGGGGATTTGCGGTAAAGAGCGACCTTTGCCAAGGACGGGTTCGGGCGCGTAGGTAGATGCGTCCAAGATATCATCAGACGCGGCGGCGGTAGCGGAGGCCATTTTCGCCCCATTTGATTGAGACATTTGGGTGTTGAATTTCAGTTTCGTGGACGACAACGACGACGATGACGACGACGATGGTGGTAGTAATGATGAGGAGGAGGATGATAATGTATTATAGTCATCAGCGGAGAACGGAGTAAAGTTGTCGCTTGATGACTCGACTTGTCGACGTTGGATATTGGAAAATACTTTATTAATCTTCTGGGTTGTCCCGAATTCCGTCGCTGGGGTGGCGGTGGTGGTAGTAGCCGTATTAGTAGTAGTAGTAGCAGTAGTAGTACTTGCACCCACGGGCTTTCGGGGGATCGAATGATTCATAAAACCATTACTATCGTTGGCATTCGGCAATTGCTTCTCTCGATCGTTTTTATCATTAGGGATTCGCGGCAGATCCAAGTCTTGTAACGACAGAGATTCTAAAGTAGGATATCCCAAATTGAAGCTATTGGAATTCAACGATCTGGTCGCCGAGTGATGATTGCTGTGATTGTTGAAATTCTGGGGCTTGTCATGATTATCATTATAATTCTGGGGCTTGTAAGCCGCTGAATTCAGTGATCGCGAATGGGCCGACTGGTTATTATGATGACTATCGATACTATTGTTAAAACCACTACCACTACCACTACTGGGATGACCTTGCGATTGGGAAAATACGCCGATATTATTACCGCCCATATAATTACCACCCCCCATAGAATAACTATGACGATGATTAGTAGGCCTCGGGGCCACCTCTCTTGGTTGATAATCGGCCGGATTGGGCAGGACGTGTCCGTGCGGGTGGAGGGCGTTTACCGTGAATGGTGGGCCCGTTGGGGTTATATCCTGAGGTGGTTCAGGCATGGCTAAATGGGACACGGGGGGTCGAGAGGAAGAGGATAGGTCCAGTATGGGTTGAGTTTGAGGCGTGGGTAATGGATGATAAGTCAAATCAGTCGGTGGCGGGAAACTTGAAATTGCACCACCCATTTGTAGATTATTCAATTTTTTCTTTTCACTTTTAGGCGTAGCAGCAACTAGGGTAACTACCTTGGGAGGCGTTTTTAATTTCTTCTTGGGTAAAACGGGCTGAGTAGAATAAAATGTCATTTCTAAATAAACCTCACCAGCGTATTTACCCTTATATTCTAATTCATGCCATTTATCCCAACCATCATCCGGGTGAGACTTTAAGGCTGGGGTAAGGTCAATAACACAATCGCCGATTAATTCTGGTTTTCCCTCGTTTTCATCTAGTACGGTTAATTTGAAAATAGTCGCCGGCGACGAGGGTGGCGGTGAAGGTGACGCTGACGACCTTGACCCGAGACTTAAATTGCTACTACTTGAATTCGGGGATGATTTCTCGGTTATGGTGAATCGAACTTCATGATCCCATTTAGGCGATTGACCGCCGCGTTCCTCCGCGGGGCACCGTTTGGCGTCGAATCCGACACGGCCAATACAGTATGGGTTTTGCTTGCCTAATGTGCGTCGATTCGGAAGGTTTTTCTATAAAATCGAGGTCAGAGTTAGTGCTTGTTAGGCGAGGAGATGACAGCGAGGGGCATATATCCAATCCGTAGATAAACTTACAGCCTTCATAAAGATGACCACGAGCGTGCCGCTAACGTTGGCGGGGGCAGTTGGGGCATTCATGGGTGGTGCCGTCGCTTGGTGGTTGGTGGTTGGCGAGTGTATTGTGATGATGTGATGTTGTGTTGTGTTGTGTTGTGTTGTGTTGTGTTGTGTTGTGCGCGGGAGCGACAAAATTGGCGATGTGGGTTGGGATCGTACCTGCAGGAGAATAAGGTTCGTTTGGAATGAAGGGGAAACGGTTTCAATCGATTTTTATTTTTCAATATTGGAGAAAAATGGCTTGAATTTAACTGTCTGAATTCAATCGTTTAATTCAATTGTTTGATTTAATCACTTACAACTACAACTAATAATAATTATTATTTTTTTTTTTTTTTTTGAAAAATGAAAAACCTTTTTAGTTTAGATAAATAATTCATTAAGACATTATCGGTGAAGAAATTCTGGTTTGTAAAAATTCACTTCAGGGAACAAAAATACATATACAGTTTCACAAAAAATACCAAATTTGTGTAAGAGAGAGAGAGAGAGAGAGAGGGGGGGGGGGGTGTTGAGAAAATAAAATAAATAAGAATAAAAGTAACTTTTTTTAAAAAAGGACTCTTTTAACTTGGAAAGAAAAAAAATAATCCAATTTCATTTTTTGCTTTTTTTTTTGCCTTTTTTTTTTTTTTAGACAATTAAATAAATTTAATTATTTTCGGGTCTAAGCTTTCTAACTTCCTTACCGACTCTCCAGATTTCCATATCTCTGACGACTTGAAGTTCCTTTTCAAACTTTTCACGGTAATCCTTTTGAGAATTGAATTCAAGCGAACGCTTGGTTTCCGAACCATTTCTAACGGCATCGTAAAGTTCATTGAAAACGGGCTTAAGGGCATCCTTGAAACGAGGGTACCAATCGAGGGCACCACGCTTGGCGGTGGTAGAACAGGCGTCGTACATGTAATCCATACCATAGGTACCGATAAGGGGGTAAAGCGATTGAGTGGCTTCTTCAACGGTTTCGTTAAAGGCTTCCGAGGGGGTGTGACCACGTTCACGGAGGACTTCGTATTGAGCCAAAAACATACCGTGAATACCACCCATAAGACAACCTCTTTCACCGTAAAGATCAGAGTAGACTTCACGTTCAAAGGTGGTTTGGTAAACGTAACCGGAACCAACGGCAACGGCCAGGGCAATGGCCTTTTCTTCGGCCTTGCCGGTAACGTCTTGCCAAACGGCATAAGACGAGTTAATACCACGGCCTTCCTTGAAAAGGGAACGCACGGTACGGCCTGAACCCTTGGGGGCGACAAGGATAACATCGACATCCTTGGGGGTTTCCACCTTGGTCAAGTCATTGAAGACGGGGGAGAACCCGTGGGCAAAGTAGAGGGTCTTACCCTTGGTAATAAGGGGCTTGAGGGCGGGCCAGGTTTCGGATTGGGCGGCATCCGAGAGTAGGTTCATGATAATGGTACCACGGTTAATGGCGTCGGGGACATCGAAAAGAGTCTCACCGGGGACCCAACCGTCTTCGAGGGCGGCCTTCCAAGAGACACCATCCTTACGGACACCGAGAATGACGGGCATACCGTTGTCACGAAGGTTGAGGCCTTGGCCGTAACCTTGGGAACCGTAACCAATCATGGCCAAGGTATCGTTCTTGAAGTAATCCTGAAGCTTTTCAAGGGGCCAGTCGGAACGTTCGTGGACGACTTCTTCGACACCACCAAAGTTGATGGTCTTGACACCACGGGCGAGGGCGGGGGTGGAAGCGGAAGCGGAAGCGGAAGCGGAAGCGGCGACACGGGCCACGGAGGGACGGGCCAGGGCCGAGAGGGCACGCTTTTGCACGATGACGCGGGAGGCGACCGAGCGAGAGGCGGCCGATCGGGCGATTCTAGCGGCGATTCTAGAGGACATGATGAAGATGGGGGTGAAGAAAAAAAAGGGTGGGTAATAAAATCTAAAAGATTGAATTGATGAGGAAAAGAGAGAAGAAAGGGGAAAAAGGGTGAAAAAGGGGAGGGAAACGGCAAGATTTTATATCAGAAGCGGGGAGGGTTGCTGTACTTGGGCGAGGCAGGTGGCCGTGGCGATGACTCTGTGGTGCCAATGGCAGCACGTTATCGCCTGCTGACGTTTTCTCGGTTCGTTGCTGCGATCACTCGACTGCTGTGTTACTGCTGCTGTCTGCTACTGCTGTGTATTACCACTGCTACGGTCTGCTACTGCTGCTGCTGTCTGTCGCTGTGTCTATTCTCCCAACTACCCGGCCCGGGTGAGTCAGCCCGATGGCTTCCACGCACTTACTTACTCACTTACTCTACTCACTCACTCACTCACTCACTTACTCACTCACTCACTTACTTACTTACTGCAGACTGTCGGGACCGTCGGGACTCGCTGGCCGCTTTTTTTGCGTCGCTCGCTTCCCGTCTCGCTTTCTCTGTTCTCTCTCTCTGTTCTCTCTCTCTGTTCTCTCTCTCTGTTCTCTCTCTCTGTTCTCTCTCTCTGTTCTCTTGCGGGACCCGTGTTCCGTGGACGCCTTTATTCCTCTACTCCCACTCGCTCACAACTTTGCGTTTGTGTGATCACCATCTCTCTCGCGCTGCCGCCCGCCCTGTCTATCTATTACCTTCCCAACCCCACCCTGTCCTAATCTAGCCACGATCCACCGTCCCTCTGAGCCCTGCCGAGAAGCTCGGGCCTCGTGGGCGATTTCTATTCAATACCCTTGGACATGGGCTAATCTTTTGATATCCCCTCAACCACAACTTACACCTTATAACTATATATTCTATGCCAACTTACTAACTTAGTCCTTGCAATGCATGCCCCTTTAGTCCATACTCCCTGGTTTGTTGAAAACTACAAATCCGCATAATACCATTGCCCTCCCAAAGAGGAGTATATTCTATCTAGGCTCCATCGATAAATTGATAAATTGATAAACTAGATTAAACCCAAAATGAAAAAGAGAATAAAACTCAATGGCGTGTTATATTGGCTCAATAATAATCAGAATCCTCGAGGGTAAGGCTGAGACCCCAGAATTGAATTTCAGTCCCAACCGCAGCTCCAAGATATTTCAGTATCCAGCGTACTAAAACACAACCTTTGGAATCGTATCTACACCGCGAAAAGAAAACTCGAACCTGAAAATAATACCCAACGCTTTTGCTAAAATACAACAATTAATGAATTAAAAAAAGACTGCAGCACCTTATGTTCCCACGTGGTCTCCCACCGTAGTACTTATGAAGGCTCTCACTGGCTTAACTATGATTGATCGGACGGGAAATCGTGCTTTCCAGTGGATATGGCCG
>JAKTWC010000141.1:0-22018 GCA_030560865.1 Nadsonia starkeyi-henricii
AAATAATTCTGTGCTTTTTAAAAAAAATTCTATTTAAAAAAAAAAAAAAAAAAAAAACAAAAATCGAAAAATAATCTAAATTTACCAGGAACTAAAAAACCTGCGCGAAAGAACATTGATTCTGCCACTTTAGCAAGTAACCCCGATAACCATTGCCAAAAGCTTTCTGTTCCCCGCAAGACTCTCCCCGATGAAGTAGCTGTTTATGTCAAGCGTGCCGAAGATATAGCAACATCCGACATTCCTTTTATCTTCTTAATTTACTCCCATTAAAAAAATAAAAATAAAACTGAAATTACTTTTGAGTGTGTCAGCCAATATTTTAATGAAAGGAAAATTAATGCAATTAATGTCTTTGAAACCAAAGAGTTCGGAATTATAGCCAGCTTCATTAAATGGTGTTACATGTATGATGTGATGCCCGACTACAGGGGGGACAAGTTCTCTCTCAAATTATTCCCGCAAACATATGACAAAAACTTTGTTTTCTCTTTTTCTCTTTTACTTACTTCAATTATAATTCTACACCTGAAAATCCCTTGAATTTGATAATGCGCAATCCATTTTCAAAGAATTCAGAGAAGTGCTAGATGTGAAACTCATACAAAATGTAGAATCTTAAGGATTCACAACCCGAATTGCGTATATTTCACGATCAAAATCTAATCCGATACCTACGGGAAAATTCAAATATCGTGCTGAAATTACAGGCATTGATGATGAAGCTCAAATGAGAAATGAACCGACGCCCCTACATTATTATCCCACTACTATCAATCTTTTATCTAAACACAATTTCTTTATTTATTGCAAAAATTCTGATCATCTACGAAGAGATTGCAATCATGAAAGCCTGAGGGCCCGTTGGTTTTGTGAATCAAAACCTCATCACTTCCTCCGATGTCCACAGGAAAGAGAGAGAGAGAGGACTTGCGATCCAAACTCAAGAAAAACCACAAAACAACAACACATCAAATGGGCCTATTTCATTACAAAATCAAGACCCTCAAAAAAAAGATCTAAAAAATCTTTTTCAAAATAATCGGACGGCAACCACAGCCTATCTCTCTCCAACTCATGCGGAACAACAAGAATTTACGGAAGTTCACCTTAGTGTTAGATTTTGTATTTAATATATCTATTCAATACATAAATTATTTACTACATTAATTCTAGAATATCATAAGGACTTGATTAGCTAGTATATTGTATATAATAATCCTTGGTTATCATGGTGCATCCTCCTAATGGCAAGAGCAGCTAGTGTCTCTAACAACTTGCCAAAGTGTTCTTGGTGTTTTCTCCAAGTATATATTTAGTGGATGTGTGCGTCTACTAAGTAAAACTAATTAGTGTTTCTGAACCTAACGTTCAAAACGCATGAGATTTATCGTTGAGCTTTCCCTACATTATATGTGCGACTCTCTGGAAGAAAGGGCCGGTGGTGAGACATCGGCAATATGACGCATTCAGATATTGATAGATAATTGTGTTGAATTGATCTTTGCTAGATCTGAATTCGGTAACATTGCCCAATTCTTTGTTTCTTAAGATCGGATAATAAAAGAAAATATTGCTGGTCTTATTGTTACCCACTTTTGTGAGGAATATTGATAAGATAAGATAACAATATCTTCTAAGGAATCAAATCTAATTTGGTTCACCCAGGGAGAAAGGGAAGTTGCAGAAGGTAGGAATAGAAATAACTATAAGTAGAGGACTTCTGCACTCTGGTTTAGTTAATAACTAATTATCAGATTATATTAATCTCTTTCTACTACTACCTTAGAACGTCTCATTCTCCCATTTTTTGCGTTAATACCATTTACAATGTTCATCAACTCTCACCCTACTCCCGCTATTATCGTGAACGAACAAGTATGGTCCTGTTTAACGAGAATTACGGCATTACGACAAGGGATAGGTGGGATCAGTTGTGAAATAGAATATCCCAATGCAAGAAATTAAAACAATTTTTTTAATAAGGAATGTGATATGATGGATTGATATAGTCATTTCCATCTATCTCCCCATTGGGCGGGTTGAATTCCTAGGTATTTATTGCTCCAGCATTTAGGAATATAGATGAGGGTGCCGCATATAATAATGTGACAGAGTTTTTACTATATCCCCCAGTGCGCTAAGAGAACTTGATGCCTATGGGATCTACGGGACCTTTTTGTTCGGAATATAAGGGTAGATAATTGGATACAGACAGCCTCTGTCGATCCGATCAGTGCTGGTCAGATAATTTCTCGGCTTGGTTGTAAATGAATAATGCAATGCTTCCATATAACGCACCACTGATTCAAAAACTTCCATGAGTTATTCGAATAGTGGGGTTTATTGATAGGTTGGAAAAAATGTGAGCCCTTCAAACACAATTAAATACTATGTGATGTACCCATAGTATTTTAAAACAAATCAAAGCGCCAGTGGTTTAGTGGTAAAATTCACCGTTGCCATCGGTGAGCCCCCGGTTCGATTCCGGGCTGGCGCAGATTGATTTCCGAAATAGTTTAGTGGCTAGAATTTGCGCCTGTCAGAAATTTATTTCAGCACGCGTGGGACCGGGGTTCAATTCCCCGTTTCGGAGTCTTCCTTTTTCCTCTTTAAATTAGCTGGTTGTGCACACTCACCTAAGTGCAGTTTTTTTATGTGGGTCATTTTGCAGTGGAAATGTCCAATGTCCCAGAGCTTGGGCGTAAAATATTCTTGGAATTGAGAAAGGTAGAGTCAATAAAGTCATTGATATCGTGGAACGTTTCCACAATATATCGGCCGATTGGCTGGGATAATGATTGCATGATCTGTTTTGTCAACCATTGAATATTACCCAAAAGGAATGTTGCTAGGCCGTGATAAGTGTATGCAGATATATTGGTGAGATGAATGCTTCTACTAGCATCATATAGTATATAGATAGGTAATGTATAGAGAAACAATATGCTTATCTTGAGGCAAGATTAATCTTTGATTCTCTCTTCGGATCTTTCGAATCCGTTAGAGTGATAGAGTAGCAGATCGGAGGATTATGAATACTAGTTATATATTCCAGATGATTGTTCGGTTTGTCCCGCTCAATTTGATTAATTAATCAATTATATTTGAACTAGAATCACTGCTATCTCTATCATCCTTTTCTGCGTTATGTCTTCCTCTTCCTCAAACAATGAACTCACTTCCGTAATAAATATTTTTAGTGTATATACGAAAATTTTCCATTTCAAAAAGGGGGGATTTCATTTTATAATTTCAGTTAATCACGCAGTTATTTATACCCAAAAACCAGAATCAATATAGTAAATAGTTTATATATTTATAAGATATATTTTAAATAGAAAATCTAGTAAATCTTTTCTTCCTTCTCCTTTCTGCACTAATTCTCATTCAGATATACACTTGCAGTGTATTTGGGTTTTTTATATAGAATTTTATTAAGAAGTAAAAACGTATTTAAACTAACAGGAAAATTAAAGAGAATGAATAAAAATCCTGAATGAAATAAGAATTGGGGTATAAAAATCCTAAATATAGAAAAAAAAGAAATTTGTAATATCATTCCTCATGATATTAGTTAGAATCACATATTTTTACTTTTATATTTAACCATTTTTGCTTCTTTTATTATTAATCGTTTCCAGTCTGGACGCATTAGGTTTTTTTGGTGGGGTTTCTGTTTTCGATAATATTAGGAAAGTCATTTAATTTCAGAGTTCCTCAAATTATCCTTAGCTAAGATAAGAGACAAGTAACGAACCAAACAGCAAGAAAAATCATCAAGCTACTCTCTGCTAAGAAAAAATACACCTGTTGATATCGGCCTTCATACCGAACAAGGTCAAGAACCAAATAGCCAGATTCCCTGAAATCTGCATTACTTTAACCACCCCTGCAGGATTTGCAGGCAAGAAGAAAAGACCTAGGTTTGCTGCAGCTTTGGCGAAATTCCACCATCCAAAGGATTCCCATGCTATACGCAACCATTTATTAAGCAGATCTGGGGCCGAGGTATAGATCTCACCGAAAAAGGTAACAACAAGCCCAGCCGCCGCTAACTTTCCAGAGGCGTCGGTCGTGACAGCTGCCAGAGCTACCTTCAAAGAAGTCAACGCGGCGCTGAAACGAGGGAGGTACTGGTCAAAAGCTATTTTCATCTGGGTTAAAATCTGGCTAGTCATAGTAAATTCGCCAAGTCCTAGCAAAGGAAGAAAGCCGACGGTGCAGTGTGCAATTAACTGTAGATTTACGATCTCACAGGGGAGATCAGTGACAGTCTGGGGACTGGCGAGAAGAGCTTCGTACTGCGCTGCCCGATTTGCAGGCTGCTGAGCCATGGCTACCGGGAGTGACAGTAGGAATTCTTGGTCCGCATTGAGAAACATCGTCCTGGTTAAACTGATGAGGCCAGTAGAAGGATCTCGTTTCATGAACAAGTTTGTAGCTGGAGAATCGGAGTCGCCAGTTCCTATCATGACATCGCCGTCCATGCAGATGTAAAGGTGAAACAAGGATGCTGATGATTCGCTTGCGTTCAGAAAGAGCTGGCCAGAATTATCGGCTACAACAGATTTCCCTGTGGAACCATCCTCGAGGATGAAGCCATCAGCGTCGTCGGGGAATTTGACAGTCAACCGCTTGGGTGCAGCAGAGGTAGACTGCAATTCAATAAGACGTAGATTGGAATCGACTCCAATTGCAAGATGCACAGGCTGGGAACGAAGTTCAATCGCATCTCCCTCTTTGAGAAAGGTATCGAAAGAGCGAATGTTCGATAGGGATGGCTTAAAATATAACGTCTGTAAGGACCCTATAAATTGGACCCCTCCGTCCTGCGGTCGAGGATTGAGAGAGCCGGACAGAGTAATGCCACCGCCAACACCAATCAATTGAAAGGAAGCCTTGAAAGTGGTAGTTTTGTAGTGAGTCCAGTCAAATGATATCGTCGCAGTTGTGGAATTGAAGGTTGGCGTGATGGACGTCGTCGACATACCAAACGCTATGGTGCCGTCATCGTTGATCATTAGAGGGGAAAAGTAATCACCCCACCACTCCGTGTTTGTTGAATACACACCAGAGTATTGTGTGATGGCGTGGTCACTGATCGGAACCCTACTAAAATCGATATTGCACGCTGTTTGCAGAGAAAAGGTCCTGTCGTCGTTGATGGTGACATCCAAAGTGGGTTCGCCTTCATAACCCCAGTATCGCAAATAGTCCCCAGCTATCACCTTCACAGCCCAGGTGGTATGAACATATTGGTGATAATTGTCATTCGGGCCTGGATCAGTGAAGCGAACAGTGCCAACTTCAGGAACAGTAACGACCACATCATGAATGCCTTGTAGAAGGGTTTCTCTCCCTTGGACTACTCTCGTGCCGTTGACTGTGATGTCTGTACCTGAGAGGTTCTTCACTTTAGTTTTCCAAGTCATGTGGATTGTTGATGTTCTAAATATTTCAATCTAGAATGTATCTCAGTTAAGGTAGAGATCGATACCGATAAATAGATGAATATTTAACTAAAGAGAGAAGACTAAAAAATATGGGAATTGGCCAGCTCTTTATATGTGATTACCACCCAAGGCCGGAGACCTAAGGAGCTTACTCCTATGAAGCAGACTCTCATCATAACCACCGCTACCCTCTTTCATTTCATACCTTAGGATATCCTATTACGTGCAAAACACCAGACTGAGTCTCCACTAAGGAGCGGGGTAGGCCGTAAGAGGTAAATTCACAAGGATCACCCCACTAGCAACCCAGCGACCCTGACCTCGTGTTCAAGAAGTAGTAGGGGTTGGACTGACGTGGCGTGGTAGGTTGCTAGACAAGGATACTGTTCGCAGCCCCTCTGAGACCTATGTTACCACAAAAATAAATTACAGAAGTTGCAATTTTATACAGGTTAGGGCGAAGGAGAGGGTAATGGTGTCTCAGAAGCCTATCCCTCAGGCGGTCAATGAAGAAGGGACCAGTTTCTCAGAGAAGAATCGATCGACATGCATATTCGGACCCCGGGGGCATGCATGATATGACCACAAGGCCAAGTAGAATGTAAAATTGGATTAGATTTACTGGAACTTTGGAAGGGTAACGAGTACGTACAATGGCACGTAGCCCTCGTGCTATAACACTCCGCCCAATTAAAATTGGTGATAGTGGCATTTGATCACAGAAACTCCGTGCGGCGGGAAGTTTATTTTAGATGGAGGGTAGTGAGGTAGTCGGGTGTGAGAGTTCATCATAATATTTTCAGGCACAATGGTCTCAGTGTAGGATACGTTTGAATTAATTAAAGCTAACTATTGAATTTGAAGATGGCAAAACTCTGATAAGGAATCTTATTTAACAAATAGAAACTATTGACGAGGTTCAAAATGAGCCTTGTCCGCTAACTAATTTTTGGTAAAGAATATACCAAAATATGATAAATTATTAGTCAGGGAACAAATGCAGTTATTTTAAATAGGGCCATACAAGATATTATAAAATATTGTAACAAAAGAACTCATATGTTCTAAATTCTAACACTATATTACATTTTCGTTGATATTATTCAAAAATGCTAAGCTTTTCTTCTCCCAAATCGATCGTTGATGAGGCTTGAGGAGGGTGAGAACAGTGGGATGATTAGTCATGTTATATCCTGTGGCGCCGATCGATGAGGAAGATGCAGCATGCATGGTCGCCGCGCGCCATGATCTCTTTACGTGAGCCGCTACATTCGAGAGCCTCCCTTGAAAGTTGCTTTTGCGTGGTAGCTAGAAAGCTCTTGGGGAAACCTTCTCCGAAGGCATTTATAGTTTACATTTTTCCACGGTGTCATTATATCTGGCCGCCTGGAGAGCAAAAACGCTACAAAGAGCTCTCGCTCTTTCTGCAAAATGGAATAGTGGAACTTATCTCTCGCGAGCGCTGCGACCCAGCCTGATTATAAAAATTCCATTTTTTTCCCGATGTAATTATAGTATTCATGCAGAAGCGAACATTTGGGAGGATTATGCGGCTTTTGGTGATTATTTTTTCCCTTGGGCCCATACTTAAAAACCCCGTTGGTGCTGTTGGATATGATATCTATATTCTCGTATGTACTATTTTTATATCCAATTGCAATGTGGTTGAGAATCTCGTAAATTATAACCTTAGAAAATTTAGAGTGCCGCAATTTAAAAATAGATTTTTATTCTAATCTTAGCTCTGCTTGGATTTCTTTATTATATTAGGTTCTGTTGCTATTGAATATGGTACAAATATCTTTTTGTTAAGTACTGTAAGTACCGGTAATCGGCTAATCATGCTCGCGGGCTGGCACTAATGCTCGATGTTGAAAGCGTATATGAAAACCTAATCCATCATTAGCAAAAAATAATTTTATACTTTTATAATTTATTTGGTCCTGGTGCCATTTAATGAATAATTATAATAATATTATAATAATATTCTACAACCTGAAAAGTACTGGCGCATAATGGGTGCGGTTTTTCTCAATGTGATCTCGTGATTATATAACTAATGCTTACTAATCCAAATTGGGAAATTAGATTTTTTCCCTATTTTCAAAAATGGGGTCTGCATGATATAAGCGGGAACCACTCTTTTTGTTAGCAATTTTCTGAGACAAAAAAGTGGTCCTAGGACATTGGCTATTTTACCAACAAAATGGAACCATTTTTGAATTAGTATCTACAAGTGCGTGATGTGTATTGTGTATACCCGTCCTGGTGCCATTGAATGAATAAGTATAATTTATACCCACAGCCTGAAGTACTGGCTCATAATGTGCTCGGCTCCCTTCAACTGGATCTCTAGATCTCGTGAGCACCACAGATCCAAGGTTCTGACTAATCCAGATTAGGAAATCGGAATCTTTTTTCCCATTTTCGAAAAAAGTGTCCGAATGATATAATGGGGCTACGGCCTTTTGTTAGCATTTTTAAAAATTAATTTTGTGGCAGGATATTGGGAGTTTTTAATTATGGAAATGACCACATATAAATTAGTACCTAACGGTATTTAAACGTCGTAAAATCTGCTTTCGGGCAAGCGTTGTCAGGGACACACATTGGCGCATATAGGTTTACTCCAAGGTAAAGGGTAGAAGAAGTAAAAGTAAAGGTGCGTGAGGCGTTTCATTCGCATTGCGTTTCCGCACGGGTAATTTAAGAAGGAAATCGCACGGCCACAATTAACTTTCGAAATTATGAGGGTTTTTTTGAACCTTAAATACATACGTCTTTACTAACAAGACAGTGGTAATGCGTAATAATCACATTTTGGGAGGAGGGGGTATATTTTTGAGTTTTGACCACCTGATTTATAATAAGGCGGGTGGTGGTGGTCACCTTTTCTTAGCGTATTGGTGTCCCAATGGGAAAAAAAAGCTTATCAATAAAAGTTGCATAATCACGCGCCAAATGATCAGTTCTAAATAAGTCCCTAACGGTAAAAATTATATATATATGTATATAAAAAAATAATAAAGGCTAATATGAGAATGGAGACCTTTTGCATTATTACCTATAATTAACGCACCCCCCAAAAAGCATAATCAGCACGTGCTCGAAGGGGGATTAAGGTTTCAAACCTCAATTTGCGGCTAAGAACTGATATATATTCTTATATATTCTTATCTTGGTTCTGTCGTAATTCCATCATTCTAGTTAAACAAGATGGTACATCTTGGTCCTCGTTAATGATAGGAGTAAGGTGAGAGTTGATAGACGTTTTTTTTTATATATACGACCGCCCGGATTTCTGATCTTGTCATCATTTACGTAGTTAATACTATTTTCAATCTATTTACGATACTTCCTCTTGCTTTACTCCCAACAGCCGCACACACCGCTGAAGGGAAAAAGCTTAAAGATAAACTTCGTGCATTTTCCAAAATTAGATTCAGAAACTCTTAATTAGAGTTTACTTAGCAGAAGCACACATCCACTAAATATATTCTTGGAGCAAACACCAAGGACAGTTTAGCTAGCTGTTAGAGACACCAGCTGCACTGGTTATTAGGAGAACACACCATAACAGCCCAGGACGTATATATATAATATACTAGCTAATCAAGTCCTTATGATATTCTAGAATTAATGTAGTAACTAATTTATGTATTGAAAAGATATATTAAATACAAAATCTAACAATATCATCCTTTGTTTTTCTGGTGTTTTTTAAGTTTTTGGTGTGTTTAGTTTAAATAAGTTTTAACTCAGCTAACATTATATATATTATCAACATATTTAATCGATCAGAAAATATTCACGTTTTTCAGGTAAACCTATCTCTTTCAAAAACACAATTCTACTGTTTCCAGTACCAGCCTTCTTCAAGAATATGACTATTATCCATCAATTCGGTGGAATTATAAAGAGGGTCACATTTCTGTTCGCTTCTAAAAGCCCGTATACGATCAGGTTTACTACCCGAAGTTACATTTTTTCCAAAGTTTTCGGCAGACGAGGGATAGCCGAAACGAATAAATGGCGCAATAGCACATACTGTCCGGGGCTCATCGTCTGCATTTTTCAAAATATCAGACATCCAGCGCCATGTGATACAATCTTCCCATGCATTACAAAGAGCTTCACAATCATCAGCTGATACCCAGGGGTAATGATTTGGATCATCCCAATGTTCGTATTTGGCGTATCTGGCATTTTCCATTTCTTTGTATTTATTGATTTTTATTTGGCGGTCGGTTTCCGATTCATCGTGATGAAAAGAATAAAACTCCTCGAAAGAATAAAAATCCTTCCAGTCAATAAGATTGTCCCACCCCGTTACCTGAGATCCGTTAACAAAGGGTAAAACAAAATCTAGGTATAGGTCCTTGAACAAAATAGGTTGGAAATTTTTATCTAAAGGACTCAAGCCCCTATTGTGCCTCATGTTGAAAACGCGTTCGTACTCCCATAACTGTTCAATATCCCAAGAAGAACACTTATGGAAGGAAACAATGGGATCACACCAAATATCTTTTCTGAAACTTATGGTGGATAGAAGTTCACTTTGAATACTATTGATTCTAGTTAATGATACATTGTGCTCACTAAGAGCAACGGAAACCATAATATCCCCGCAACAAGTATTTATAGTAGTTTTTTCATAGCTGTGTACTTTCTCATGTATGTAGGCTTCATCAGAGCGATTACTACCGAAAAGCTTAGACATGGCGGCTCTTGAGATGACCACACCTGACCCACCGTGGGCGAAAGTCTGATGACCATCACTAGTGCCAAGATAATGAGGTTCATCCGGATCATAATTAGATAAGAGATTAGCCATATTATCCCACCAGATATATGTATCGCCATCCATGAAAATATACCATTCAAAAGTGGAAGGTGTATTCATCCAAGCATGCGCTAACATAGGTATATTCTTAAATCTATCGGTTTCCCAGCCGTTCTTAAAAACGTTTTTAGATAAGCCATGAGTAGCTACGTCAATATAGGCGTGATTTTTATGCCACTGATTCATTATATGATAATCTTTAAAGGACGCGTCGTTCATTAATGTATCACTAGAGTTCTTAAGAATATCATACACTGGGTATCCACCAATAGATGTTTCGGTATCAGAGTATAAACCGAAATGCTTGACTCTGGTGAATGTGGTTAAAAAATGCATGGGTACTCTTTGCCAAATACTCGTTGAACCCTCCTTAATCATAACAAAATACTTCTCAGTAGGTTCAACTAAATCGTTTGCGAGATTTTGCAACAAATTTGGATAAAAGGGTTGTTGATTATCAAAGCTATATTCCCCGTAGGGGAATATTTTAGAATCTATCTCATCTAGGTTTATTAATTTTTGTTCCTTCTCAAGGTGTATGCCCCCAAAGAGCAGCGAGACCTCAACAGGACTGCTGTGTTGCGCGTCGATACGGGATTGCGAGGATTCAACTACTGTGCCAGTGTTCGTATTGGTTTTTTCAGAAAATTCAGAAGACGAGTTGGATGCATTCAGGGATAATATACTATCAAAATTATTGAATTTATAATCAATTAGATTTACTTTGAATGAGCCAGAGAAATAAGATAGTGAAATATACCCTATTATGGCCAAGCTAAGGGCAATCAATATCGGTTTCAGACGGCGGTTATTTATAAACATGGAAACTGACTTAAAATAATGAATATAATGAATAGAAAGAATAAAAATTTTTTTTTTCTAAATATAAAATTTGTTTCTGGGGGGGAGGTGATCGTCTGTCGGACAGAAAAGAAAACTGCACCAAAGAAATCCGCCAGTTATAAGAAAAAGTGAAAAGCTACGAGGAAATTTGATCGCAGGAGCCCGAGACCCCTATTTTATATATTTGGTAACACCAGTTGAAGAATGTTGAGTAATACATGCAACACTATGCAGAAACATGCAGCACTAACAGTTTTCATGCACATGATAGAATAAAATCTCATCCCAACAAAGCCTGCCCGACGACAAAACGAGACAAAAAAGAAAATCAGATCCACCCAGTCGTGATCTACGCGTGTCCTAAGCTGGTTTTAATGGCCCGGAATTTTTAAGGTACAGGACTGATTTTTTTGTCTCCACGGCCATAGTTAACTGCCTAATATCCCAGAAACGTTTACTCCCAAATGCTAACAAAATGTGGTCTCCTAGTTTTATCATGCGGAGACGTTTTTTTGGAAAGGTGGAAAAAAAAACGGGGAGGACAGTCGGATCTGGTGGTTCCCGGTTCCCGCTTATACCTCATGCAGACCCTATTTTTAAAAATAGGGGGAAAATCTAATCTCCTAATCTGGATTAGTCAGCACTGGCTATATAATCACATGAGATTACGTTGAAGAATCCCTAACCGCTGTAGTCATTATGAGCCTCTGGTAATTGAGATCATCGGTACCAAAGTCAGTAGGGTAAGTATAAATTATGATATTAATTTAATACCGCCACGACGTTTTTTTGGAGTAGTAGGATTAAGTGAATTTGTATATTTGATGACCGCCCGGATTTCTGATCTTGTGATCATTTACTACGTAAATGATCATGCAACGTTGGTCACCACAATTTCCTAAACCGGAAAAAAATTGGGAGGATTTTTTGGAAAAACAAAAAATCCCAGATCTCTCTCTCCCCCACCAACCACTTGAAAATAGGGAAAAAAAATCTAATCTCCCAATCTGGATTAGTCATCACTAGCTATATAATCACATGAGATCGCGTTGAAGAAACCCGGCGCAAATAGTTGGCGCAAATAGTTGGCTTTCGCACCATAGCTGAGGATATTATGTTAGACTTTGTATTTAATATATCTCTTCAATACATAAATTAGTTACTACATTAATTCTAGAATATCATAAGGGCTTGATTAGCTAGTATATTATATATATACGTCCTGGGCTGTTATGGTGTGTTCTCCTAATAGCCAGTGCAGCTGGTGTCTCTAACAGCTAGCTAAACTGTCCTTGGTGTTTGCTCCAAGAATATAGTTAGTGGATGTTTTCTTCCACTAGGTAGAATAAGAAACGTTACGTATTCTCATTCAGCTCCAAGAATATATTTAGTGGATGCGTTTTTCCTGCTAGATAAAATTAATTAAGGTTTGAAGAACCCAATGGTCAAGTAGCATGACGTATTTTCCATGCAACCGTGCCTACATTGCATATGAGGCTCTCATGCAATAAGGCCCTGAGTTGGGACCTCAACTCAGGAATGAAGACCAGTCAGATATAGATAAGTAATTGTATTTAAATTAATTATGGCTAGATCTGAAACCGGGAATATTAAGAATCGGCTAATTAAAAGAAAATATTGCTGATCTTATTGGTGCCCGCTTTCGTGAGGGGTATTGATAAGATAACGATATTTTCTAGCAAATCAAATCAAAGTTGGTTCACCCCGGGAGAATGGGAAGTTGCGGGGGTAGGAATAGAAAGAATTATAAATAAAGGACTTCTGTCCTCTGGTTTTGTTAATAACCAACTATCTGATAATATTAATCTCTTTCTACCACTACCTTCTAACTTCTCGTTCTCCCATTTTTTACGTTAAGACCATTTACAATGTCCATCAACTCTCTCCCTACTCCCATCATTATTGAGGACGAACAAGTATCGTCCTATCTAAAGAGAATAATGGAAATACGACAATAATCCCTGAGGGTCTTATAGCTTCTCTTACATACTGAGCATTGGTAAGTATCATGAACGGTAATACCGAAGATCTTGGGGAAATTCCCCTCAGTAAAGTCACCAAGCTTTGCAAATAAATCTGCGGGTTCAGGATGAATGCAATGAAGAGTGGTTATAGTTTCAAAGGACTCGGGGCAAAGATAATAACTATTATCAAGGTGTTTAACGCTTAAGTGATGAAGAGCGTTATTAGCCGTGATACAGATTTTGCAATCAAGACAGGTTAGTAGATTATAAGTATTATTAATACAGTAGGGAGTATATAATAGCTCAGGGGGTCTCATAACATCAGGTGCCAGAGTCTCAAGGGAACAGTTGTTCCTTTTTAAATGGATCAGAAGCGAACGATAGTCGGCATAATGGCGTTGGCAATTGACAAACGGACAATCCCACCTTGAAGTACGTAAATTCATAAAGAGCCAGAATTTACTACCCTTAGGAAAACCACATCTATCTACATTTAGAATAAAAGTAGTAGTCTTGCGGCCGTCATGTTTAGTAGCCTTATGAATGTTGTAGGTACTAACCGGGATGACCTCACCGCAGCAGAAAATAATCTAAAAAATTGTTAGTGGGACTGTCTATTTTCCTGGGTTAAATTATATATACATACATCAACATCAGGTAGTTTGTGACCAAAACTGGTAACAAAATCCGCTCTCGGACAAGCGTTATCAGGGACACATATTAGCGCTAGTAGTTTACGAAGATAAGATAAAGATTAATGCGGGATGCGTTCAATTTGCACGCGTTTCCTTCACGCGTAATCCACTAGAGAAGCCTCACGGTGTGTGTGTGTATTAGGTAAGCTGTTATAAAAACTACTGATATTTATAAAATCTTTGAATTCTGATTATAATTCTTTTTAAATTTCATTATTATATTAGCTTCTAGTCCTATTGAATATGGCACAAGTATCATTTTGGTAAGTATTGTAAGTGCCAGTAACCGGTTAATCATCGGCCGCGGACTGGCACTAGCGCTCAATATTAAAAGCGCATATTAAAAAACTCCAATCCATCATTATTACAAAATAATTTTATACTCTTATAATTTTATTTGGCCCTGACGGTATTAAATGAATAATTTTTTTCAGCCTAAAGTACTGGCTCATTTATGTGTGTGTTGGGGTTCCCTTCCACTAGATCTCTAGATGTCGCGACCACCACAGATCCAAAAATGCTGACCAATTCAGATTGGGACATCGGGGATCTGTTGTTTTTTTTCCCACTTTTTTCGAAAGTGTCTGGGAGATATAAGGGGGCCACGGCTTTTGTTAGCATTTTAGACAATCTGTGGCTGGGCATTGGGAGTTTTTACTAAGTAAATGCCACAAAACAATTAATCCTGGCCATTAAAAAAAAAAAAAAACGTTTGGGTTATATTAATATCGGATTGTAAAGTAGAAGATAAGGACAAAAAGTTTAAGAATATAGTAATTTTTACCATTGAGCATCAATTGGAGCTTAATTATTACATGTTCATAATTTGAAAAAACATAATTCATATTAAAAAGGTTGAAAATATCATCTTAAGAGTTTCTACTATATAGTGCCTGATTATAATTGGAAGATATACGGTAATTTAGGAGTTGAAATCTGGCGCCGATTGATGAGGATCATGCGGCTCAATGAAGAGCTCAACGCGCACATTCTTTGGTGCGTCCCACGGAAATATTCGAAGCCCTGGAGAAAGTTGGGGGGTTAATCCATAGTTCATACATTACCATGTTAAAGATTTTAATACAAATTCATCAATGAACCACTTATGAATTCGGGAATCGTTCGATAATTCAGGGTGGAAAGAGGTGGCTAATTTGTTACCTTGTCTGACTGCCACTATTAGACCATTGTCTAATTTTTCTAAAACTTGTACTGGATACGAGTTGGTGTAAGTGTTGGAAGAGTATATTATAGTCTCTCCAGTAGCCAGATCGGCCGACTTTGACGTCAGTTCCAGCGAGATTTTAGTAATTACGGGAGCTCGGATAAAAATAGTTGGAAATTGGTCAACTCCTTTAATAAAATGAGAAAAATTCAAATTTGTTTTGAAGGAATCTAATTGGCGACCGAAAGCGTTTCGTTTAACTTGAATATCAAGTGCTCCGAGTAATTGTTGATCTGGTTTGCCATTTATACATTGCTTGGCCAAAAAGATTAAGCCGGCACAGGTACCCCAAATTGGCTTACCCAGCTTCACAAATTCCTGCAAAGGTTTCAACATATTTGTTCTTTCCGCAATCAAGGAAATCGCGGTGCTTTCACCACCTAATATCGTTAGTAATTGGAAATCCACCGAAAAAGTCGAGCAAGCAAGCAAACAAATATTACCCACCTGGTATAATAAGACCGTCACATTTCACCAACTCTTCCTCCGTCCTTACTTCAATAAACGTGAAAGAGTATGCGCTGTAATCACCAAGTTCGATAGCGATGTTTAGATGCCTTACGTGTTCTGCGAAAGCGCCTTGTAGGGCAAGGGCGCCTATGATGACCTTTCTTTCGACGGTCATTTCCTCGGAGTCTGGAGAATAAATGTTCTGAATACCTGAGTGTGAAATCTGCGGTTATTTTAATATCGTTTTTTTACAACGACGCAATCATCGGATTTCAAGATATGGTTAGTATTTATCTACAAGCCTGTCTATTCGCCCACAGGAGTCAGTCATGTCAAGTGTGGGAGTAATGTGAAACATACGAGTCATGTTAACCCCTTCAAAGACCCGCTTTGCTGCATGGACTTAATGCGCGATTCCGAGTCATGGACCGAGTCAGGAATCGCTTTATGACATAATCACGTGATATTCTGATTCTAGTGTGTTCACGTTAGACTCTTCAGGTTAGCTGATGTCTTGAAACGTGCGTCATAGCTATTGGGAAAAGGTTCAGCGCCACGGTATTGGATTATATAATCTACACGGACCAGTTCATTATATAGAGGGAATATAGAATAATATGTGCGGCGGTGGGTATTATTAGTCACGGATTGGCGGGGGGAGCGGAAACTGGAACCGTTGGTTGGTTCAGTTATAGCCTGGAGGTGGACATATTGGGAGAATTGATAGGCAAGGCATTTTAATGGAGTTCGAATGAATTAACCGGTTATCTTTGAACCGAGACACATTTTTTTGGTATATATATATATAACAGAGGGTATCTCTTTCATACGCTTTTTTCAAGTTCATATCAATCAATTGAAATCTTATTATATCCGTACTTTTTTGTAAATCATGTCGCAAAATACGTTTGAAATCAAAGCCGGTTTGGCCCAAATGCTTAAAGGTGGGGTTATTATGGATGTTGTCAACGCTGAGCAAGCTAAAATCGCCGAAGAAGCTGGTGCCTGTGCGGTCATGGCATTGGAGAGAATTCCAGCTGATATGAGAAACTCGGGTCAAGTGTGTCGCATGTCTGATCCGCAAATGATCAAGGAGATCATGGATACTGTTTCTATTCCGGTGATGGCCAAGTGTAGAATTGGCCATTTCGTCGAAGCCCAAATCTTGCAGGCCTTGAGTGTTGATTACATCGATGAATCTGAAGTCTTGACTCCAGCTGATAGATTATATCATATCAAGAAATCCGAGTTCCAAGTTCCATTCGTTTGTGGTGCCAGAAACTTGGGTGAAGCATTAAGAAGAATCAATGAAGGTGCTGCCATGTTGAGAACTAAAGGTGAAGCTGGTACTGGTGATATCTCCGAAGCCGTCAGTCATATCAATTTGATCAAGCAACAAATTGATCATGCATTGTCCTTGAAAACTGATGAAGAAATCGAAGCTTATGCCAAGGAATTGAATGTCTCCTTGAGTGTTTTAAAGAAATTAATCGCTGATAAGGGTAAATTCCCAGTGGTCAACTTTGCTGCCGGTGGTGTTGCCACTCCATCTGATGCTGCTTTGTGTATGCAATTAGGATGTGATGGTGTCTTTGTTGGATCAGGTATTTTCAAATCCAAAAATCCTGCCAAGTTGGCCAAGGCCATCGTTAATGCCGTTACTAACTACAAAGATCCAGCCAAAGTGTTGGAGTACTCTACTGATTTGGGTGAGTTAATGTTTGGTGTTAGTGTTGATTCCTTGCAACCAAGCCAAAAGCTGTCAACCAGAGGCTGGTAATTTGGCATAATGAAAGCCCGGATTTCTGATTTTGTGATCATTTACGTTAGTAAATGATCATTTGTCCCAATCACCACAATTTTCCTAAAATGGAAGACGAAGAAAAAAAAAAAAAAAAAGAAAAACAACCCAAAAAACGCCACCACAGCAGCCAGCCGCACACGCGACGCCACCGCGCCCCCCACAAAAAAATCGAAATCAAAAAAAATCAAAAAATCAAATCATTTTCCATCTATTTTTTCCTCGCCCCCCGCAAAATCCCTAGCAAAATCCCTAGCAAAATCTTAAAATCTTAAATCTCTCAATCTTAAAATCTTAATCTTTAATCTCAATCTTAATCTTTATCTTAAATCTTAATCTCACAATTTTAATATCTCAATATTGCTGTAAAAAAAAACCAATATTAAAAAAAGAATATGTGTTCCTGATAACGCTTGTGCGAGCGCCGATTTTATCACCAGTTTTGCTTACAAACTACCTAATACTGATGTACGTGTATATATACATATATATATATATATATATATTATTTAACCTGCAGGAAAATTAGACAACAAAACACTAACAAATGTTTGGGTTTTTTATTTTTTTTAAGATTATTTTCTGCTGCGGTGAGGTCATCCCGGATGGTGGTGGTACCTATAATATTCATAAGGCTACAAAACATGATGGCGGCAAGACTACTAGTTTTATTCTAAATGTAGATAAATGTAATTTTCCTAAAGGTAGCAAATTCTGGCTCTTTATGAATTTACTTACTTCAAAGTGGCATTGTCCGTTTGTCAATTATAATAGGGTTTATCTCTCTTATCATTCTTTACTAAGCCACTTGAGAAAGAATAATTGTTCTTTTGAAACCCTGGCACCGGATGTTATTAGACCCCCTGAGTTATTATATACTCCCTACTGTATTAATAATACTTATAATCTACTAACCTGTCTTGATTGCAAAATCTGTATCACGGCTAATAACGCTCTTTATCACCTGAGCGTTAAACACCTTGATAATAGTTATTATCTTTGTCGCAAATCCTTGGAAACTTTAACCACTCTTCATCGCATTCATCTTTAACCCGTAGATTTATTTGCAAAGCTTGGTGACTTTACTCAGGGGAATTTTCCCAAGATCTTTGGCGTTACCGTTCATGATACTTACCAATGCTCAGTATGTAACAACTGTTATGAAACCCTCAGAGATTATAACAAACATAATCACGGTAATGATGTAAATCCTGATTATCGACAGGTCCCTGATAAGCCGCTTATTATCAAGAAACAATTCATTATTGATGGCCAGCCTAAAATTAGGATTGATACCGGCATTATCCCGCCTCCGCCTCAACTCGCTGCTGCTAGAGGTCGTGGTCGTCCTACTACTACCACCACCTCTAATCGTAACGAGACAGCGTCGCTGCAAGAAGCTGAGGTCACGGCTGTTCTTGACAGATTTAATATGGAACGGGAACCGACCCCTGAAATCACTCTAATTGGAGACGCGGCAACAAGTTATTCTTATGTTTTAAACAATAAATTATACGAGTATCTAGCCACTTTAGAAAATAAATCGTGGAAGAACGAAGCAACGTTTTACGAGAATATAAACAAACGGTGTAAACGAGCCGCGCCTATTTTGAAAAGAAATGGACGTAGACCGCCCGGATTTTGGGGAAAGTGATCATTTGGCGCGCGTTTAGGCAACTTTTAATGATCACTTTTTTTCCACCTTCCCCGTTGGGACAGACCAATACGGTAAGTTAAACTTGTAGGTTGCAGGAGGTGATTATTTGGCTCGCGATTAGGCAACTTTTAGTGATCACTTTTTTCCCCCTTCCCCCTTGGGACAGACCAATACGGTTTTTTTCGTAATTATAGGACGTATATATTAAGACGGGGTTCTTTTTTTCTTCTTCATTCTTCTCTCTCTTCTCAAGGGCAGGGCTAATGGGAAAGTCTCCGCACCCATTATTATTATTATTATTATTATTATTAGTTAAATATATTTTTCTTTTCTTCTTCTTTATTTTTATTCTTAATAGCCCGAACTTTTTTATAAAACAAAAAACAAAACATTTTTATATACCGCACCACGAGGAAGTAAATATGCCTGAAGATATCTCCAGCCAATTACCTTCCAGCCAAAATACGTTCATTACCGGCGGCATGGGCTTCCCCCACATTGTAATTTCAACAAAGGGGACTACTGATCCTGTCGAGAAAGCTACGGAGACTGAAAACCTAGTCAAAAACGGTCAGTCAATCACCATCACACCTTCGGCGGTGAAGTTCCCGGAGCTATACGCGGGTACGGAGCTCAACAATCTTTCTCACCGTGGCGAATTTTCATTGCACACGACCCCAAAATCTCTGAAATGGTTGGAGGTGGAGGACCAGGTTGCGCTTTCTGTAGCATTGAACAATGGCCAGAAAATCAAAGTAACGCTCAATAACAAGAGTCAGTCACTGAACCCAACCACGGCGCTCGCCGCGAGCTGGAAAATTCAAGGAGCGACGAACAAAGATATTAGCTTCCTCATAGCAAGCGACCCTATTCATACGATCGCGGATATTCGCAAAGACACTTCGTTAATCGGCGACCTGGACAATGCATTTATGGCGCAGATTATCTCGGCAATCGGGTTTACAACCCAATTGATCACGCCCATGATTAATCGGGAGGGCGCAATCCACGAGGCCCAGCAGTTTCTTTGCGATTACCTCGCGAAACTCATTGAAAACGGGCCTGTGAAGAACACGTTCAGTCATCCAATCGAAGCGAAAGCTCTTATCGATCTCGTGCTTCCTGTGGCGAAAGCGATCGGGACGCAAGTAGAAAGCGACCTGAGAAACACGACAAGAATTACTATAGCCCAGTCAGGCACAGTCTTGGGCATAGTAATTTCCACATTACCGGCAGCACTTCGGATTCTTGAAGGCAAAATGCACACGGAGAGCCACATGGGTAATGCGTGGGTCAGGAAAATTTCAGGCGTTACCTTTTCCATAGCGACCACGGCTGCCATGGCTGTCCTAACCCACGGCGTTAGCTTGATTCCACAAACAATCCTGGCAGTAGCAAGAGGAAAAGTCGCCGATCCAGGGTCTAGTGCGCTCGGTGATATGTTTGCAAATCTGGTGATCCCTGTGAGAGAGCCAGGGAAAGCTGGTGAGGAGTACAAGAGAGCCACGGCTGATCTTCAGCAGCTGGTTGACGCCAAACGCAATGCCGGTCACGAGGATCAGGTCAAGCTGCCCGAAGCCTATGCTGATGGCCTCGTGTGTGGCTGGGAAATTGCCGAGTACGACGAAAACTTGAAGGCTTCTGATTTTACCAAGATTAACGACAAAGCTACTGATCTTGCCAACACAATCCCAGGAAACTCCCGCGCGTTTATTCGCCGCATCCTTCACAAGGCTCTGGTGGAAAGCGGTGCTTATTTCTTCGTCTGCTTTTGCCTCTTCAAGCTCTGGAAGAATCTGTCGTAATCCTATGATTCTCTTGAAAACAAGACGGTGCTTGTCCGTCCAAGGTAATCATGGGAGTAGGGAAAGAGTTGATGGACATTTGCAAATAGTAGTAACGCAAAAAATGGGAGAATGGGAAGTTGCAAGGTAGTAGTAGAAAGATATTAATATAATCAGATGATTAGTTATTAACTAAACCAGAGGACAGAAGTCCTCTACTTATAGTTCTTTCTATTCCTACCTTCACAACTTCCCATTCTCCCGGGGTGAACCAAATTTGATTTGATTCGTTAGAAAATATTGTTGTCTTATCAATACCCCACATGAAAGGTGGGCACCAATAAGATCAGCAATATTTTCGTTTATTAGATGATTCTTAGAAAAACAAAGAATCAGGGCAAGGTTCCGGAAATCAGAGATAAGGCAGGATTCTGAAGGCCAGACTTAATATAAAAAACAAACATCTATCTACTTCTAATCTTGCATTATCGCTGATGTCCCAACGTTGAGCCTTCATTCCAGAGCTCTTGCATATGCAAATGCAGGCACAGCTATATAAAGCATACTTCATGTAGCGTGGCCGTCGGACTCCATCGGATTCCTCGACACTTATTAATTTTACCTAGCAGAAGAACACATCCACTAAATATATTCTTTGGAGAAAACACCAAGAACAATTTGGCTAGCTGTTAGAGACACCAGCTGCACTGGCTATTAGGAGAACACACCATAATAGCCCAGGACGTAATAACAGTAGTGATTTTAAGTGGTTCATTATGCTGTAAAAATGGCTAATGTCCCAGAACACTTGGGACCAAATGCTAACAAAAAAGTGGTTCCCGCTTATATCATGCAGAACCACTTTGAAAAATGGGAAACAATCCCCAATTCCAACCTGGATATAAGTGAGGAAATCCGGATCTGTGGTCCCCGTATCTCATGCAGACCCTCCCACCCCATTTTTGAAAATAGGGGGAAAAAATCTAATCTCCCAATCTGGATTAGTCAGCACTAGCTATATAATCACATGAGATCGCGTTGGATAAACCCTAACCTATGTAGCCATTATAAGCCTCTGGTAATTGAAATCATCGGTACCAAAGTCTGTAGGGTAAGTATTAATTATGATATTTAATTTAATACCGCCACGACGCAATGACAGGGTTGATTTTTTTGTCTCCGCGCCCATATTAAATCTCCCAATCTTCCAGAAACGTTTACTCCCAAATGCTAACAAAACTGGTCTCCTAGTTATATCATGCGGAGACTTTTTGGAAAT
>JAKTWC010000142.1:0-21634 GCA_030560865.1 Nadsonia starkeyi-henricii
ATTTCTTAACAACGAAACCAGAGGACAGAAGTCCTCTACTTATAGTTCTTTTCTATTCCTACCTCGTCAACTTCTCATTCTCCCGGAGTGAATCAAATGAGATTTGATTCGCCAGAAAATATTGATATCTTATCAAAAATCCCTCACGAAGATGGGAGCCAATAAGATCAATATTTCCCGTTATTAAATGACTCTTAGAAAACAAAGAATCATGGCTATGATCCCATATTCAGATTTAGCAAAGATTAGTTCAATACAACTATCTACCTATATCTGAATGTGGCTTAGCACAGATGTCCCGACGTCGGCCCCGGTTATTACCAAGAGTCGCATATGCAATGCAGGCACAACTGCATAAAAATAATTTCGTGCACCTTGACTGTTGGGTTCCGGAACCTTCTTTAATTTTATTTAGTAGAAGAACACATCCACTAAACATATTCTTTGGAGAAAACACCAAGAACAATTTGGCTAGCTGTTAGAGACACCAGCTGCACTGGCTATTAGGAGAACACACCATAATAGCCCAGGACGTATATATATAATATACTAGCTAATCAAGTCCTTATGATATTCTAGAATTAATGTAGTAACTAATTTATGTATTGAAGAGATATATTAAATACAAAAATCTAACAAAATCGACTTAATTCTGATCAATTTGTGTAATTCAACAAACAGTCGTTTTTGGAAACGATCCAAAAAGATAAACATTTTGCGGTGGAGATAATTGATTTTAAAAATGCCTACAACGATGTGAATTATTATTACCTTTTGGCAGTATTGGAAATATACGAATTCGGTCACAATTTTATTCATGTGATCCGTAATCTTTTAGTATAAAATATCGGTGAAGTTATAATCAACGGTCGCTGTTCTAGTTACTTTCCACTACAATCAGGAGTGCTCCAGAGGAATCCCTTATCCCCAACTTTCTCCTCACTCGCACTCGAACCCTTGGCCAATAAATCACAGGCAACACCTACTAAGCTTCCTGTCTCACCACAAGCTGAACATTTTTTTTCACCCGAAAACCGGAGAAAGCGATTGGAACACGCATGATCTCAACATCAAAACACTCTTATACGCAGATACGATTTGTTTTCACAATTTCATTTATCACCAGAAGCTGCATTTAAATTTTAGATTTTGTATTTTATATATCTTTTCAATACATAAAATTAGTTATGAAATTAATTCAAGAATATCATAATGTCGTATTTCTATGATTCGCTTGAGACTAGACGGTGCTTGTTCGTCCAAGGTAATCATAGGAGGAAGTAAAGGGTTGATGGACATTGTAAATTGACTTAACGCAAAAAATGGGAGAATGAGAGAGCTAATCAAGTCCTTATGATATTCTAGAATTAATGTAGTAACTAATTTATGTATTGAAGAGATATATTAAATACAAAATCTAACACATAAGGGCTTGATTAGATAGTATATTGTATATATACGTTCTGGGCTATCATGGTGTGTTCTCCTAACAGCCAGTGCAGCTGGTGTCTCTAACAACTGGCCACAATTTTCTCGGTGTTTTCTCCAAGAATATATTTAGTGGATGCGTGCTTCTACTAAGTAAAACTAATTAGAGTTTCTGACTCCAATGTTGAAAACGCATGGTATCTATCATTAAGCTTTTCCCCCACAAATGTATATGCGGCTCTTGGGAATAAATCATTTGATAGACATCGGTAATATGACGTACTCAGATATAGATAGACAATTGTATTGAATTGGTATTTGCTGGATCTGAATCCGGTAACATTACGCTAGTCTTTATTTATTAAGATCCGATGATTAAAGAAAATATTGCAGGTCTTATTGGTGCCCACTTTCGTGAGGGGTACTAATAAGATAATGATATATTCTAGCGAATCAAACCTAATTTGGTTCACCCCGGGAGAATGGGAAGTTGCTAAGATAGGAACAGAAAGAACGAAAGAACTGTAAGTAGAGGACTTCTATCCTCTGGTTTAAAAAATAACTAATTATCTGAATATATTAATCTGTTTCTACTACTACCTTACAACTTCTCATTCTCCCTTATTTTGCGTTAAGACCATTTATAATGTCCATCAACTCTCTCCCTACTCCCATTATTATAGTGGACGAACAAGTATTGCCCTGTTTAACGAGAATTTCGGCATTATGACACCTTTATCACCATCTCCAACGGGATTCCCAATCCGAAAATATGAGGAACCCTTCCCCTATCTCGACGTGAGTTTATCCTGTGGCAGATATAGGGAACTCCATCAAAAATATTGGGCTGGCCTCTCTACCTCCTTTTCACGTAATCTCAACTCTTTGTTGTTTTTGAACTCCCTACCATTCTTCAATGTTATATGATTAACACTTACTCGTTTCTAAGATTTTGTTTTTGGATCAATTCCTTCTCGCAAAATCGGAGAAATACCGCGATGAACAATATCGTGAAGACAATACTTTACCGCTCATACATTCATATTTCCATGGCCCTATTGCGGACCACGTTGTCCAAAGGAGGTAATGGTCTATTGAATATTGGGACTCTCCTGAAATGCGGCAGAATCAAATGGATACATGAGTTGCTTACAAGCCCTGACCAACCGCGGGTCCTACTTTTTGGGAAAAGATTGTTGTATAAAGCGTTAATATCCAACAACAATTTTAACTCTTATCCTCAGCCTGCCGATAAAATCTAATATTATGATCTCATACCCATGGTATCCAATTTCCAAATTACCAATAAACCCTACTATCCGAATAACTTATGGAATTCTGTGATTCTGTGGTGCGAGTTTATAGAAGCGTGGCACTATTTATTTTCCATCAAACTGGAAAAATATCTTACTAGCATTGATTGGATCGATCGTGTCTGTCTTTATCTCCGTTTTTTTCTTTTCCAGCTTGAGCACTTCCCTTCTATCCAATTATGTACCCTTATATACTGGACAAAAAGGTCCCATATGCACCAAGTGCCCTTAGTGCCCTCAGAAGATATCGAAAACCTCTATAACACCATTATAAACAGCACTTCCATCTATTTTCTCAAAGGCTGGAGCACTGAATATCCAGGTATTCCACCCGCCTAATCGGGAAGTTGATGGACATGGCGATACCTACCCATTATGTCACATCCCTTATTAACGGAAACCTTTCAATTTCTCGCCTTGGAATATTATGTCACGAGTTCTATTTCCCATCTGATCCCACCTATCCCTGGCGCTGTCAAACTACCTGTATCAATTTTCTCACTGATATGCCTGAAACTCTGGCCCATCTATTCAGCGCTTGCTCTGCGGCACGGCTAATTTAGCCCACCCTTACTTGTATCCCCATTCTCTCTCTGAGAAATCTGCCCATCTCAGAGCTACTCTGCCGCTTCCAAAAAACCTTTAACCTCTGTAACCCCCAAAATTACCTCTCGCTTAGTTTCTCATTCAGATCATACCAGTCTCCAAAAATCAAAAACAACCTCTTTCGTCTCTAAAGACGGCTAACAAACTAAAGTAAGAGCAAAGGATTCTTCAAACTGCGAGTATGTAATATGCAAATGATACTGATAGAAAGTTGATTATTAAATCAGGTGATTGGATTAGCTACCAACCTAGAGGACGGAAGTCCTCTACTTATGATCCTTTCTTTCCATTATCTTTGTAGCTGACGCATTCTCCCTAATGTGAGCAGATCAGATTTGTTCGCTCGGAGATAACCGGATCTACATCATAAATTCCATAAGGGAAGGTAACAGTGAGATTTCGGATATTCCCTCACATCTGAACTTAGTGAAAAATATAACTCTAAGACGGTTTCGCCAAATGCCAGACGGTTTAGATCCAGCACAAAACCACCTTTCACGTATGCATGACTCTAGGACCGAAGATGCTCCCAAGAGGTATGCATTGTTTCCAAGAGCCTCACAGAGCGGGAGGTTTATCCGTATGGGGAAATTCCTCATACGTCTACATTTGAATACACACTACCTATATTGATTTAGTAGAAGTAAACATCCACTAAGATACTTTGGAGAAAACACCAAGTATATTTGGTAGGCTGTTAGGGAAACCATCTGCTCTGGTTATTAGGAGAACACAATATTCTATAACAAGATAACAGAACCAGATAACTTCTCACAGTGAATATAAACTTCGGATAAAAAATAAGTTACCCCTTTTTTTCGGAAGTAAAATTGAGTATTAATTTAAATGTATTACTATGCCTTGGATAAATATATTTAAGGCATTCCAACTACTGGGCTAAAAGTCTCTCTCCATCTATAAGAAAGATTATTATAATAAAGATTGATTAAAAATCACGCGTAAACTCAACCATTTCTTAGTGGTCCGTTTTAGTCACATCTTCTGTCGTTTTATCTTCATTGGTCGAGCTAACTTCCAACATTTCTTTACCAACCCACCACTTGAACAAGGGAATCATCAACTGAGCGGTAAGAATCTGCTCGCCTTGATATAGCGTTAATGGGATTGAAACGCGACCAATCAAAGGGTTATCAGTGCCATACTGGGCTGTGATTAAAGGTACACCTAAGGCTACTGTTTTAGCAGCCCCGCATAGCATGATAGCAACGGTATCTCTGCGGTTAAAATAGAAGGGCCCGAAAAACTGAATGCAAATATTATGAAACTTTGATAAGCTGGTGGGTGGCACATCTTCTTGAAGATCTAGTGATGGTTCTGGGGTTTTGAAAAACTTCAGTATGAGGGGATTTCGGGCGACGAAAAAACAAATTATGGTGAATAATAGATAGATGGCAATATTGTAAAAACAAACTAAAATCATCGTTGCAGTTGAGACTTGTTCAAACGCATCTTGGTAAAATGCTGTAGAAAAGGTGGCCCAAATAAGCAACAATAGGCAGAAGGTACCAACCTTAGCCAATTTAAACGTCGTCATGAGCCAGCTAATCAGTTTAGGGAATAAGTTTTGGCATACTTGGCCTACAAATAAAGGTACAAACAACGATAATCCGAGCTGCTTCATGACCCTGGCGTATAATTGGGTGAGCGATGAATCCTGAGCTGGGTTACCGTAACCAAACCCAGTATGCTTGGATAGGAACATTTGTATCAATGCAGGACTAATGAAAGCGCCAAGAATATTACCGATACTAACTTCAACCAAGGATAAAGAGTCGTTACCGTTTGCCTTTTTAGTCATTACCACATTCGAACTCACCGTGGTTGGTGTACATCCTGCGAAAATAAACCCTACCATCACGTAAGGGTCGATCTTATCACTTAACCCCACTCTCATAGCCTGGGCAAAGCCGAACATTATGGCAGGGGTAACGAGAAACGAGAGTCCTTGAGTGACGATATGAGCTCGGAAATTACCGGCCTGTGCCACTAAGGTCTTGGTAGGCATAGAAAACCCCGAAATAAGGAAAATTAAGGCTACGGCCCCATAACTGATAGAGTACTCGGATCTTATAACACCCCCTGATCGGGCTACGTTGGGATAGGAATGGGCCAAGGCGATAACTACCCCCATACCGATAATGAACCACTGGCTGATGAAAAAATCAAAGACGCTTCGAGCCCGCTCATAAATATTGGATGTTTTCATGATAATGATGATATATAAATACTGATGAAATAACGAGAGAAAAAAGAGGAGAGGGGTTCGCGTCGTGCAACTGTAGCTGGTTAATATACGTACGTGTCTATACAGCTCATCAATGTCCAAAAGTACAGATTCAACTTTCAAAAATAAACTGAAAACAAAACACCTTTATATTACTCCATCCGTCCGGTCCTTAATGTTAATTTCATATTAGATAAGGAATGCCGACAGAACGTTCTCTAACCCAGTCTTCAGCTGATGGGGCGTTGGGAGGATGAAACATGCATAGATGACGTTCTTGGTATTGGTTATTACCTCATCATCTACGGCTGAAATCCACACTATTCAACCCAAATTTCCTAAGGCTAGATATATATTTGTTTAATGGATGGCTTTGTTGCCGGATCTGCTATTGGAGCTTATATATATTAGAATATTGTTTAACGAGGTTCAAAAACAGGGTAATATGGATGGTCTTTATACAAGTGTCTCATGAAACCTACCATAATTAGTTTCCCTCTCTGTTAAAAGCCGTATGGTGACTAATTATCGGATTTTAGTTCTTTGTTCTCGTCGAGGTCCAAGGTGTGGCCCGAAGGTGCAAAAGGTTTCTTCACGGTGTGGGAAGGCTTATACAGGGGTATTGGATACATAGAAAGGTTATTATATTACATTATCACATAGTAAGCACACACTCGAAGAAAAGGGAATATTTGGAATGAGGTAGGAAGTAAGGTAGGGATGTTATGATATCCATGTTCCTAGCTCTTGTACTGCTGACTTAACCTCTAGATAGCTGGATCATATATTATGTATTATCACTTTATTGTTCTACGTAATAGTTTGTGAAATTGAAGAAACATCTACATAGAGGTCGATTATGAGTATTTTTCGATGTATATAATTTATGTTTAACCTTCAATGAAAAGTTTATTCGAGAGCAGTTGTATAATACTACGGCTATAATAACATTTGCAATACCGTAAATACTATCCATCTTCCATCCTCCCTTATATAGAATTACGTCTCGTCAAAGTCTTAACCCTCATCCCCGCCTTTGTTATATTAGCCCCCGGAATCTGCAACGCCCCAGTCTTAACAAGAGCCTGCAGCGTGGAATTAGAATAGCGAGCCCCGACTTCACAGATTTCTTCAAACTTACCAAAATCCAAAGTCGCATAATCATCAATCGGGGGTCTTAGATAAAACACCCCGGGACTATTCTTAGCACGATTCAACGCGCCGACTGAACTGACATAAGCTAACCGAGCTTGAATCTCCGCCAAAGAAGGGATATTAGGTTGTTTGGAGAAAAAATTCCATCGATTGAATAATACCCAAAGTCCCGAAAGGGAGTCGCCATAACCCATGGGTGTGGTATCTTCGATACTACCCACGTCGACTGCTATAATAACCGACGCGCCCTGTGATTGCATCTCCTCTACAGTAAGATTATCGATGTATCCGCCATCCAGCAACATACTGCCATCGTTGTCTACCATCGGTGGTAATAGGCCGGCCAGCGACATAGAGGCTCGAATGTATCGCCATGCATACCCTGAAGTATGAATCTCCATACGAGAATGGGTGATATTGGTTGTGTTGTTATAGTATTTAAGCCAAAAATCCTCAATCCGACTATCGCCGAACGATTTCCAAATACCTCGATTGAATTCATGACCAGTGGTATAGGAGGTGGCAGGGTAGGTCAAATCAAACATCATACGCCACAAACTAGCCATTCGGCCCGAAAACCGTTTTGCCCGCCCATAAATCTGGACTAAATCATAATCGCGCGCATAGAGCCCACCGATAAATGAACCGATTGATGTACCACCAATAATATCGATTGGGATGCCGAATTCTTCCAGGGCCTTGATTACGCCAATGTGGGCAATACCACGAGCTCCACCACCGCCTAAAACCAATCCCACGGCTTGACCGGAAAGGATACGTGCTAGACGGTTGAAATCGTTCTTATACGACTGGTTATGCGCGGTATAAATCGTGCCTCGTCGTAGTTTGTATCGTGACAAAAGGCCCAGTTGTAATTTCTGCATCTTACTTTTAATCAGCGCCAATCGATCTGATAACACTGATGCCATGGGGGATAGCTTAACATGATCTTCGTTATTAAAACTATGTAATTGCATTTGCATATGATGGTGTGAATGGACCCATACTCGATTTTTAAGCCAGAGGTTAGTCAGCCCCGGTTGAATATATCGTTCTGAATGGATGAGGACCAGTTCTGTCCTTGTGGTGGTTTTCATCCCTATTACCAAGCGTTCGTAATCGCCGATATCCGGTGAGTTCAACACGTCACACACGAGCAAGATACAATCGGCTTGACTAATACATCGCTGGGTCCATAGTGAGTTAACGGCAGTATCAGCAATGAAGATCACGGTTTGGTAACGTTCCTCCAAATCGGCCAAGTAGCCCGCTAATTTCAATTTCCCCATACTGGTGAAGGCGTGTCTACCGAGATGAGTTAAGATTGTTACTTGATCGATGGCGATGGCTTTTCGGCCGATATTCAAAAATGCGGCTAATAGTTTAGATCCGAATTCAGCAACGGGGGTACCTGTATTCACGGGCAATACGGTAATGGTTTTAAAACTATCGGAATTCATACTCTTGGTAACGAAGAGATCATTACTGGTATTTCGTGAATTCGTTGAGGGAAAAATATTCTGTCTCTCCTCTATTAGCTTTTTCATTCGTGTAGCCACTAAGCTAGTAATGTGGATGGAGATAGCCGGGTACTGGAGCGCTAAACTGTCCAAGAACGATTTGGGGATCCTAGCTAGCTCAGTGTCACGAATTGCATGCAAGCTCGAGGGACGTTGGTCTAAAGTCAGTACTTCTAATTCGCCGATACTTTCCCCCTGACCATATTCACCGACGGTACGAGAATTTTTCCGCTCCCCAGATGATAACCCGGGAGTTGATACTATCTCCCTGGCTCTACCGTTGAGTATGATATATATGGCTTCTGAGGCATCACCTTGGTTGTAGATGGTCTCACCAGCCGAAGCCTGGACCCACTCCAGGGCGAAATCCAAGTAATAGATGAAATTAGGAAGGATATTAGTCAATGATTTCGCGATATTCAAATAGACCAATGGATATTTCTCAGCCATATGCTCAAATGAAGAACGGGGTAAGAACCCAACATAGACGTCCGTTTTGGCCTTGACATCGACAAAGGACTTATAACCCAACACTGAGCCAATATAGCCACCGATCCCTCCGGGTTTGATTAAGTATAGTTGCTTGTAGACGCCATTGCTGGCAGTATGACCTACTCCCAAAACACCATCGATTACATAAAATAGACCAGGGCATATTTCGTTTTGGATAATTAGGGCGCTGTCCTTTTTGTAAAAGATGACGTCTAGTTGATTGATCACTGCGTCTTGGACTTGAGCGATAGTTTCAAATCCCGCACCATCAGGCAGAGTTTTAGTAGCTTGAGGTTTGGAATCTGGATTTCTCAAAATATTCAACTGGCTCGTATTGCTTTTGCTATGGCGATGGGGGTGGTGGGATAATGACTCCAATGAGGTGTTACGGGAGCTCTCAGAAAGATCATTATTTGGCGACACCTCACGGGAAATTTCATTATTTTCGGTTTTCATTGTGGAAAAATTCCCAACTGTCGTATTATCCTTATCCAGACCCAAGAACTTAAACATACACTCAATAACAGCCGTCCTCAATGCGGCCTCCTCGGTTTCGTCATCACCGGCGAAATAATTAGCCGTCGAACTGGTACGATGAATCAAGGGCGACGGTTGTGTAGATACCCCTTTATCAACATATCGCGAAAGCGGGACATTAGACAACAAATCTCCTGGATGATTTAATTTGGGTTGCAGGATAACTTGTCGCGATCGTTTGCGGTTTATGTTGGAGTAGATTGAATCACGTCGTTTTCTCAGTGCTTTGTGGATGAGGGAGATCCCTCCACTGCTGGATGTACATGATTCTCTGGTTTCCTGATCTAATAAATGAAGTGCAAAGTTTTTCAAATAGGGCGGAAGTTTATGAGAATCCTTCTCGTTCAGGGCTACTTCCGTTTGAAGGATTTCGTAAGTTAGTCCTAGGTAACTGTGTGCCGTTTGAAAGGTCACTCTTTGGAATCGGGTCAGAATGATTTGAATGATTTGAGAAACCGATTCAGGGTACTCACGCGTCAATCGCCGGAATGCCTTGGCCGGTATTACAGCAATTGTAGTTTCGGTATTAGCTTTGATTAATATATGTGAGTAATTGGCCTTATCTTCGAAGAAGTAGCCGTTAGATCCTGAAGCGGCGCTTTGATTAAAATACGATTTTCTTGACTCATCATTGTAAAATGCATTATAACTAGAAAGGGAATTATCCCTGGGTGGTGTTTTATTTTTAATATCTTCGGTAAATAGTGAAAGAATGGTGAATAACGATGACAGTGGTGCCCCGTCTTGAATTTCCGTCAATAACTGATATTTCACACCATCCACATCAAGGATAGAGCTTTCATCTGAGTAACCCTCATTATTGTTATAGTTATTAGTACCTAAGGTGCCTAATTTAATGAAAACACTCACTGAACCCTCAATTACAATTGAGAACCCCTTATCTTCTCTCAGGGGAGCTATTTCGCCCGCCGATAATTTACAAGTTTTAACCCGTTTTGTCAATTCTTGAAACACCGATCGGTCTAAATAACCAAAGACCTTAATTGCACTTAGAAATTGATCAAGGTAATTGGTATACCCTGACTTGTCTTTTGACTTTTCCTTAGGGACAAATATATCCTCAAGCTTGGGTTCCTGGCGATGCGGCTCAGAGGGTAATCTGGAGTAAACGGTCAAATAACGATATCGAACAATAGTCCAAATGAAGGCTATAAGAATTCCCGTGAGAGCTAGTCTGTGTAATATAGATAGAAGGATAGAATAAAATAACAATATTGGTTAGTTAAAAAAAATCCATAAATCAGCCAAAAGATCCTCACACCAATGCATTGACATATGCACACACCCACACATTAGGGCAACTACAGCAACGTAAACTTACAACGAGGAGAACTTGAGCGATATGTTCACACTCTTACCGAGCACTGAGATAAAATATGACGAGAATTGGAACACGGGGAGCCCAATTAACTTTACGAATAGCCCTGAAGTGTACCAGAGACCATCAGACAACCACGAGGGCGTAGGGAGCTCCTGTAGAGACTCTGGAAATGGGCCAGCCGCTGTGCTGATGGCCACCAGCGTGGTAGTCGAGACCATGGCGAATGGGGTCGGTTGTGATATGGTAATTTCGAAGAATGAGAACGCAACTGATGTTCCCTGTTTTCAATAAATAGTAAACAATGGATATAATTACTGATTGACTGTGAAGAAGACAGAGGTCCAGAGCGTGATGCCGGTCTAAGGTAGAGTCACGTGGCGCTGCATTGTTTATGTTTTTTTGTTTTTTTGTTTTTTTGTTTTTTTGTTTTTTTTGTTTTTTGATGCTGATCCACCAAGAGGATAGACTTATATATACTAGATCAGACTGTTCTTAAGACGATTTCGGGCTATCTAGACTATTTTAGACTACTTCGGCCATTTAGACACGTTATAAGCCATGAGCCTTTATCGCTTGCTATCGACCTGCTCGAGAGTGTCCCCCGTCAAGTCGCGCGTTTGCATTTCTCGAGGGTTTTTGTTTTCGACGTCATCCCCGGTTAATCAATACCGTAAACCCCATACGAATGAGCTTAGAACTGAACGGGTAGAACTTAAAATAGACCCTCGCAAGGTCAAGACCTTTGCTGAGTTGAATCTAAAGCCCGCCGTTCTGGAATCCATTACCAAGAACTTTAAGCAAATTCAGAGACCGACTAATATCCAAAAGGGTATTCTTTCGTTGTTAATGTCGGACGTTTCTCTGGTGGTAAGACAAACGCCTGGTACTGGTGTTTCGACCGCGTTGGCGATGTATGCGCTGAATTTTGGTAAGGGCGTTGTGCCATGTCAGACGCCGTTTGTGACTACGGTGATATTGGTTCATAGTAAAGAACTGGCACTACAATATAGCACCACCTTCAAGAGACTTTTAAAGGATGCTACTACCCTGGACAAGAATTCAATCTATCAGACATTATACCGATCCACGCCGGAGGAAGAAATAAGTCAAGTGGCATTATTGAAATCTAATCCGGGTCCTAATATCTTAATCGCCACCCCGGCTAGATTATTGGATTTATTAGAAAATGACGAAACCCGAAGATTTGTGCCTGTTTATAACATCTCAAATATTATGGTCGATGAAGCTGATATGTTAATCAGTACAAAGTCCATGGGATCTGGGGTCAACCCGAACCCGCACACACCACCCGGTATCATTCTAATGCAATTTTTGATCCGTTTAAGAAACCGATTCGTGGGTGACAATAATAAGAAGTTCACCCCATTGAAGCTTGTCATTACATCCGCCGCCATACAACAGGATATCCCAATAATGATTCGCAATAATGGCTGGGATAAAGGTAGACCCTTGATTAAAGTAGGCATGGATCCCTCAGGAGGTAGATTTTCATCGCGATTCCCGTCTGGTGTGGATTGTCATTGTGTCACCTATCAGACCGATTCACTCGGAAGCCGTATCATCGACACAAAATTGCCTGTCATTGATAAAGAGTGGCTATTCAATCCCCAGAATGAGCTTTTATTATCGATGGAGGAAAATAGTTATGCATTTAGTCGTTCCAAGAAGATCAATAATCAAAAATCACCCTCGGCATTATTCAACGAATGCCCGACTTTCGAAGCAGACTATTTCGACGCCTTTCTGAAACTATTTGATCAAGATGGACGAGTTCCCAGTTTGGTCATTATCCCCGAACATGTATCCATGGGCAGTGCTATCACGGCGTTCGCTAAACGGGGTATCAAAGTCGGCGTATTGGATTCCAGTGAAGATTCAAGTGAGTTGAAGGTAAAGTATATCCATCAGACACAATCGCCACAATCCCGTGAACGTCACTTTTTTACCATGGATGAAGTATTTGCCTTGTCGCCGTCTTTACCTTCTACCTCCTGTAGACCCGACATTGTTTTATCAAAATATACTAATCTTCGCGGGGTGGATTTTTCCTTCCTCTCAAGGGTTTATGCGCTGAGCTCGGATTCGCTCCCCGGTGGTCGATCTATATTCACCATGGCTTCGCGGTGTCGAGTTTCTGAAATTTTCGACCGCAGAAATAAATCAATTAATGAACCTTCTAGTGCTACAGCGAATAAAGCTAAGTTGATAATTGTTAGTATTGATCGCGATTTTAGTAATGAGATTTCAAAGGCATTGGCTATTAGTTTGGCTAAAATTGGAGCGGAGATTACCCCGTTGATGAAGTAGTTTTGATAATGATTTAGGAATTGTATATAGATATGTCATTGAAACTAATATATTGTAAAGTAGATTCAAAAATGTAGATGCTTTTGCTATACAAATTCTTTTATCAGTTTTTGGATGGTCCGGTCCATTCAGGGATTTATACCAGGCCAGAGACTGCGGCGAAGTCTTCGAGGGCCATTAGAAGGCGTCTTCTCCACTATTTCTAGATAATAACTTATTTGAGGCCTTATTTCCGAAGAAAAGACCTGCCTCGATCTTCCATGATCGGCCTAAAAAAAAAAGAAAAAAAAGGAGGAATTTATTAGGGGACATTTGGAAGTACTAAAAATTTGAATAACCATTTGATATTTCGAGCGTCTGATTTTTTTCATTTTGATGAAACCAATAATATTTTTCAGCTAATAGGAGCTACTTTAATATTTACAAGACTATTTCTCTCATATCCTTAAATTATATTATATCTCTTGATAATCATAACTACCCACACAACATCCTGGGTGGGTCGGACTATCGATTGTCGATAAGCTCCCAAACCGTTTTATGCGCGACACTAATCTCATCATTCTATTATACGGCATTATTATTTTCACCACACACGACTTAAATTCATAATGTATTTCCCGTCTATTGGGCCTCGTGACCCTCATCGACTATGGAGTTCTCATCCTGACACGTTTTCGCACACGATTCGACCGCGTGATAGCAAGAAAAGCCCAGCAACCGGGCGAACAAACAATGACGGCGGAACCACTATTGCCGGTTCATTGAGTGGTTCTAATCCCCTATTCGCGCTGGAGCGTGATGAAGAGTTTCGGTCTAATCATTATCATAGTATAAGGACGTTTGGGTATGACTATCTCAAGCCGCCAGGTCTGGGTAAGGCGTTACGGACGCTGATGGATGCCGCCGCTCATGATGAAGATCAAAGTGAAATTATGGTGAATAATGAGCAAGTTGATGATGGCAATTTTGATGGAAATGAAACTATAGCAGATGGAATTATGACTAATGATGATACGGGGAATCCACCAGCACTGCCTGATTTTAACGATGATACGCAATTCACACGGGAGTTTTCTAGCGATAACGAAGAGGTTAATAATGAAGAATTAATAGCGGAAAGAAATTTGGATGATGAAATTCCCTCAGCTGATGAAGAGGATTATAACTACGGAGACGATTACAACGATAATGAATACGATGATGGATTCATGGCCCAGGAGGAAGAATATGAAGATCACGAGGGGAATATCACCCTAATAAGTGATGATCGATCATTCATCCAGACTCCAATAAGCCAAAGCTACAACCAAGGTCAAAGTCAACAGCATACCGGTGGCAATAGTGTAATCTACAGTCAGCATAGACGTAACCACTCAGGTCAATTACAAGTACCTCCTCATTCGAGTCCCTATCCGCGAAATTTAGAGACACCCGTGCCTATTCGAACAAGACGGGCATCGGCTGTGATCCATGGCGCTACCCCTACGCGAGATATTTCCACAAGGCCTACGACTACATCTATACATACAAGACGGCATACGCTATCTTTAGCTATCACTGATAATCCTGACGACAGTGTGCACAACGACACGAGTAATTTGTCTGCCTTTTCGCTGTCTATGTCCATGTCACAGGATATCAGTTTGAATAACGGCTATCACCAGTTTAATGGATCGTTGTCGCCTAATTTCCTCCCTTCAACTGGTTTGGGTGAAAGTAGCAGAGCTCGTGTTGATAATGATGGTTCTATTTTATAAACCTGAGTAATAGAGTATATTAACTAATCTAAAAAACTAACCGTTGCGTCCGTCCATTCGTCCATTTCCTAGGAGAGGCACTCATTCCGTAGAAGTGCCGTGGCGCGCCCGCCAAGTAGTAAAAAAAGAGAATTAAGTATTAGATATATTGTAAAAAAAAAGGGGGAAAGGGGGTATAAAACAAAATACAGAGAAAAAATATATGTATGTAGGTAGAAGAAAAAACAATAAGAGAGAAACAGAGAAAACTTATTCCCATTCGACGGTAGCAGGGGGCTTAGAGGTAATATCGTAAACAACTCTGGAAACACCCTTGACTTCATTAACGATTCTTCTGGCGACAGTCTTAAGGAAGGCGGCTTCAAAAATGTACCAATCGGCTGTCATGAAATCGGTAGTTTCAATAGCTCTAAGGGCAATAACTTGTTCGTAAGTTCTTTGATCACCCATTACACCAACGGATCTGACGGGGAGAAGAGCGGCGAAAGCTTGCGAGATTTCATTGTAAATACCGGCCTTTTTAATTTCTTCAATAAAGATGAAATCAGCGTTACGGGCAATTTCTACTTGAGCGGGGGTAACTTCACCGAGAATACGGATAGCGATACCGGGACCGGGGAAGGGGTGACGCCAGACGAGATCGTGGGGGATTCCCATAAGTTGACCTAATTCACGAACTTCATCCTTGAAGAGTTCACGCAAGGGTTCAATGAGCTTAAGCTTCATGTTTTCAAGTAAACCACCGACGTTGTGATGGGTCTTGATGGTTTGGGAGGGGCCCTTGAAGGAGATGGATTCAATAACATCGGGGTAAAGGGTACCTTGGAGTAAGAATTCAATTTCACCACCATCCTTAGGCTTGATGCCTTCAGCAACCTCTTCAAAAATTTCAATGAAGGTGTTACCGATAATCTTTCTCTTCTTTTCGGGGTCAGTGACACCCTTTAATCTACCGAGGAAAAGATCAGCGGCATCAATGACTTGAAGGTTAATACCAAGACCGGCGGTAAGGGTCTTTTTAACATTGACACATTCATTGAGACGCATAACACCGTTATCAACTAAGATAGCGTGGAAACGATCACCAATGGCTTCAGTCATAAGCTTAGCGGCAACGGTAGAGTCAACACCACCAGAAACGGCACCAATGACTTCACCGGTAGGACCAACTAAAGTTCTAATACGTTCGATTTCAGTTTCAATAAAATTCTTCATAGTCCAAGTTTGGGAAGATTCACAGATATCAACAGCAAAATTCTTAAGAATTTCCTTACCTCTGGCAGTATGGGTAACTTCAGGGTGGAATTGGATACCCCAAATGGGCTTATCATCGTGACGAATGGCAGCGTAAGGGGAGTTACCGGAGACAGCAACGGTATGGAACCCAGTGGGTAAAGCACTTAACTTATCACCGTGAGACATCCAAACTTGGAAATCATCAATACCCTTGAAAAGAGGATCGTTTTCACGACCTTCTTGAACGTGAACTTGAGCGTGACCGAATTCCTTCTTGTCACCTTCACCAACACCCTTACCGTTAATCCAGGCTAATTCTTGCATACCATAACAGATACCGAGAATGGGGACACCTAAATCAAAGACGGCTAAGTCAACGTGGGGCGAACCATCAAGGTAGACTGAGTAAGGGCCACCAGATAAGATGATACCCTTGGGCTTCCAGGTCAAATCGGCGATTTTAGTGGTACAAGGTAACATTTCAGCGTAAACATTGAACTCACGAAGACGACGAATGATCAAATGCGAGTATTGGGAACCGAAATCAAGAACCAAAATGGTGTTGAAAATCTCACCAACTTCAACAGGCTTAGACATAATGAATAGGTTTATAGAAATAGAATTTATGGGGGGGTTTATCTAGACAAATCCACCAAAAAAAGAGAAAAGAAAGAAGAGAGAGGGAAAATTTTGGGAAAGTCTCTTTTGGAATCAAATCTTTTTTCGCTTTTTCGCTTTTTCGTTTTTCGTTTTTCGTTTTTCGTTTTTTTCGTTTTTCGTTTTTCGTTTTTTTCGTTTTTTAGGTTTTTTCGTTTTTTCGTTTTTTCGTTTTTTCGTTTTTTCGTTTTTCGTTTTTCGTTTTTTACAAATTTGAGTAAGGGAAGTTTACAAAACATTTCAAAGAAGAGAATATACTGGGAATATATAAGTCCCTCATGGGGAAAGTTATAAAATATATTTATAAATATTAAAAAAAAAATGATATAATATCAATACCGTTCAATTAACCGGTAAATACAACTTTGAGAGGGCTTTACTATATAAGCTGGAAAAGAGGCCATTAAGAAGGCTATTAACAATTGTCAGAGGTTAATATTATAAAAGACACCTTCCAAAATATAAGTTTAATATCCTTCCTAACCCTCCTAAAATTCATATCCCATGGATTTATTATTTTCCCCCATGGAAGTTTTACAATACTCTCATTCAAGCAAATGAACCAAACAAACTCACTTGGACCATCCGATATACTTCAAGCGTCCGAATCGATTTCCCGGTCCCCAGTCCAGTGTTCAGCTTTTCCTCCATGTGTGCATTTTTCTTAGTAATTTCCATCATCTTTATAGCAAACTCATAAAGCATTATGAGGACCTCATGCGGCCGGCACTTAGTCTCGTTGGACAAGAACCATCCTACATTGCCTGATGTTTTCCAACTGTTTGAAATTAATCCGTTTGTTTGCGATATTGAGGGCTATAACTAGATCTATCTACTATATCATGCCTCAGGACAGTTGAAGGGTAGGTGGACTGCGGATGGGGGACGAAGGGTGAAGATTGAAAAAGGTTATCTATTGGATATATATATAACCGTCCAATTATCTTTCATCTACCTTCATCAAACCTTACAACCATTTCTCTGATCTGAAATTATTCAAATTCATCTTATATATATATACTAGACCCGAAAACAATTTATCCAGTAAAATCGATTATTGAAATATATCATCATCCCCCGCAAACGCAAGTTGCAAATGCTTCAGAGAGTCTTTCCGCCCACTGGAAGGTGGAAAGATTAGAAGAAAGGAGGATTAAATAAAACTGTAAAATATGGGAAAAAAATTACTCATGATAAATAATTCTAGCCGGCTAATTCTCCCTACATCCGTCCTGTTGACAGCCCCCGGAGCTGAAATATTTCCCCAGGCTGCCTCAAAATCAAGAGATTTAATAAAAATAACCAAATATATCCAAATTGAGTATATTTACAGTAATCAAAGGATCGTCGGTGTGGTTGGGGCCGAGATTACTATTATCTATACACTAATTACTATTATCGATACACTAATATCATGTAACTTATAGACCTATAACCCACATTTGGTCTATTTGGAATAACTGATTAGATTGATAATTTCCTGTAAAGTTGGAGTTTTCTTCTGTCAATCTTCATACTTCTTTTTATTTTAGTTATCATTTACTAATCAACGAAAAGTGAGCATCTTTGTTCTAGGTTATTTTCTGTTTTAATCTAGTTATTAATTGAACGTATGTAAAGTATACAGAAATTTATATATATAAAAACCTATTCAAAATGAATTTTTATGGAGTTATTGGACATTAATAATCTAATAATGGATTTATGTAATGTTTTTTTGGTTTAAATTTGTTTATTTTTGATCTAGGAAAACTATATAACTATGTAATATACAAATACAGGAAAAACCTATAAAACTTGAATGGTAGTAAATATTAGATACTAATTATCCGGTATTTTGGAAATTACTACTGAGTGGCCCTTTTTTATTGTATTTTTTTAAATAGAATCTTTATTGAGATTATCTTTGTCTGTTTGATTCTGTTCGGTTTTATTGGACAATTGTATACTCGCAGTTTGGAGAATCATTTGCTTTTTCTTTATTTGTTTAGCCGTTTTTTAAGATGAAAGAGACTGTTTTGATTTTTGGAAGCTGGTATGAGCTGATCGAGAAACTGGGTGAGAGATCGTTTTGGGGTTTACAGAGTTTACAGAGTTTAAGGAGTTTTTGGAACAGTCAGAGTAGCTCTTGTGGAAATCAGGATTTGATTTGGTTTTGGACCCAAAAATTCTTTGTGGGGAAATAATTCACACCAGAGCTTTGGTAATCTTTATCCAAATTTTCATGATCTGTAGTATTATCGTATCCCATCTCATTATCCATGATACTATGAATTTCCATCTATTCATCGTCATCAGTTGTGTATAATTTACCATCGCTTGTAGTTATTTCGCCCCAGGGGTCAATGTTAGGGAGTTAGGGAGTTCTACTCTTCAATTTGGTGAATTGATATTTCCTCTTCCTGTTGTTGAGAGGATAACACATCATAACGATTAAATGATTGTAAAGTACTTGTACTTTATTTAGAAGAGGAGGTTCGATGACGATTACTATCTAATCCTCGTGGGCCGCCTCACTACCGAGCCACAGATCCAACTTCAAAAATTTGAATAAAACTCAAATGCTTCACACATGTATTAATGACTAAAATATTTATCACTTATGAAATTGGTATTTTGGCCGAGTTGGTCTAAGGCGCCAGGTTAAGGTCCTGGTCTCTTCGGAGGCCTGGGTTCGAATCCCAGAGATATCACCATTTCTTCTTGGTTCGATGGTCTAGTTGGTCATGGCATCTGCTTAACACGCAGAACGTCCCCAGTTCGATCCTGGGTCGAATCAAGTAATTTTTTGTTTGAGCGTAATAGATAAATCTGCGAGAGTCCTGCGGGAGGTTGTTTGAGCATAATATTGTTGGCGCGGAGGAAGGTTATTGTTATAAGTTATTAAAATCTAAATGATGTAAACTAGTAACAGATGAGTATTCTAGTTTACATCCCTAAAAAAAATAAGATCAATATATAGCTTTGTAAAAATTTCAACTGCCAAAGTTTATAAAAATGTGCCCCCTGGGAGGTTCGAACTCTCGACCTTCAGATAACTTGAAGTTTGTAAGCCATATGAGACTGACGCTCTACCAACTGAGCTAAAGGGGCATTGATTTGACTGTTTTGAAACTGTCGGATATAGAAAGATCAGACTGTAGTTAGGGCGATCCGATTCAGAAACCTTCGGTTCAGTATTTACGAAACCAACTCTTGATCAATCCAATAATCCAAAAATATCACCAAAGGGGATCCCAAAACAAACGAATCACGCTAGAAGAAACCCAAAACGAATTCACGGCACATTATAACTACGTAATGCCAACTATACAGATCCAAAAACTAATAGCTCTCATTCTTAATGAAAAAGTGGACAAACGAAATGGCGGCATAGGAGAAAATGCCGCATTTAAAGATATGGGTCCTTGGAATGAATATGTGAACGCATGGTACGCAATCATCGATTCTTGTCCAATACAGACTACTAATCAAATAAGTGAAGACATGTATTTCAGAGAAATCAATAATACACTCGGCATGGAAATGGGCACTAGATACAATTGTATTACCCTTAAACTTAAGAATCATAATCCGACAGAAAAGCTTAGACTCCAAACGCCAACAGGGATGGTAAAATAGAGCTACCACGAAAAAATCGGCAACGGAAATTCCCGGCTATAATTCCTATCAAACTTAGCCAGTTTTCAAATTTATATCAACAAATAATAAGGCAGAATTCTTATCATATTCCGGAATCACGGGTTAAGGTATATCCATCAGAGGCTATTCTTCAAAAATCTTGAGCAAATTTGTGGGTAAGTCGAAGGAAGTTTATACAAATCAACCTTCAATTAACAGAAATTTTCCATTTCTTGGCCCTGCGAAACTTATGGCATTTGGGAAATGCATCCCCTCCCAAGCATCAACCAGATAAGATTCGGGTTTCCATACCAACTTGTGTAAACTGCATGGAACGACTTCTAGAAAATCTCGAACATATTTTAATACATTGTGAAATCGCTATATTCATGTGCTCGCTCCTGCCAATACCTCCTTACCAATAATCCATCAATCAACTCATACTGTCACCTATTAAAAATATAAAAAGGGCCATTCCGTAATTTCCAAAATACTAGATAATTAGTATCTAATATTCACTACCATTCAGTTGTTATAGGTTTTTCCTGTATTTGTATAACTACATATTTATATAGTTTTCCTAGCTCAATAATAAACGAATTTAAACCAAAGAAATATCGCTTTAAAGCCATCAACATTGATTATGTTGAATCCGTTCCGTGCCCGAAGGTATAAACAGAGTACGAAGGATTCTTGCCAATTTGCTGTATCTCAATAAGTGCACAGTGGCTTCCTGTCTAATCACCAAAATGTGTGGAAACTGACTCTTATATTATCAGGCTAGCAATATAATTTTCTTGTCCAGCATTGTGTTCGGTGTCCAAATGCGGGAAAAGTGTTAGATACCCATAAATGAGCTTGACTCGGATGGTACTCCCAAAGTCACCCGCCCGTTGTTAAATATATTTTTAAAATCGAGAACTAACGTTCAATAGAGTGGCCATTGGATATTGTGAATTGTTTATTGTGGATTGTTTATTGTGGAGTGTTTCTATAGTATGTCCGCTTTAGTTAGGAGAATAGCGCCGCTTTGATCCGCAAACCCTGAACCCTGAACTCGTCAAATATTACCCAAAGGGATATTGTATGATCGAAATGAGGGTGTCATATATATCATATATATATATATGTATGGAAATCGATGTAGATAATAAAAAAGTGCATTAAAAAGAGAGAGTAATAAACATGAACTAATATAAAAAAAACCTGAGATCTATAAAACATGAACTAATATACAAAAAAAAAAAAAAAGAACCAACCAACTCACTGATATTGTGAGTGAACCTGCCACCATAAAGTAGGTAGTTCGAGCAATAAGGGTCCGATTAGAACATCTTCAAGATGTGGGGTCAACTACCGTGATTTTGAGATAATCGTCTAGTGGTCTAACATGG
>JAKTWC010000143.1:0-21357 GCA_030560865.1 Nadsonia starkeyi-henricii
CGTTTAAATAAATATGAAATCAGAAGTCTGAGCGAGTGAAATCAAAAAAAAAAATAAAAAAAATAAAAAAAATAAAAAAAATATTTTTTTTTATACTAAAACAAACAAAACAAAAAACCCAAAAAAAAAGAGAAGAAGAGGGGGGGGGGGGGGGGGGGATCCAGGAATAAAGGGATGATTCGAAGGGATTTCTAGAAAACTATCCAAAAATAAATCTATGATAATAATATTAATAGAAGGCAAAGAAGAAAAAAATGCTAAAATCGATTACCCAATAATGGATTCCCGAGAAAGAAATGAAGAAAAGAATGAAAAAATAAGGGAAAGAACCGGAAATAATAGAAGCGAAAAAAGAGGGGGGGATAGAAAAGATATGATCCAAAAAAAAAAACCAAAAATAATAATAATAATAAAAAGGCTATTTTCTTGAAGTCTTTCCCAAAAGGAGGTACATATAAATAGAAACGGCTATTGGTACATGCCAAAGATCCATATAAAAATAAAAAACATTTTTTTTAAGATCGTTTATTCGACAGTGACACTCTTAGCCAAGTTTCTAGGGAAATCAACATTGAAACCCTTCATGACAGCTAAGTGGTAACTGGCTAATTGAAGAGGGATAACGTTTAATAAACCTTGAAGACAATCGACAGTAGCGGGAACTTCTAAAGTAAGAAGATCATGATCCTTAAAGTCACCCTTGTTACAGATGACAATAGGCTTACCACTACGAGCGGTAACTTGTTCGATGGCACTGATAACCTTGGGGAAAAGGGAATCACGGGTAGCCAAGGCAATGATGGGTAAGTTTTCATCAACAAGGGCTAAGACACCATGCTTAAGTTCACCGGCTAAGACACCTTCACTGTGCATATAAGAGATTTCCTTAATCTTAAGGGCACCTTCTAAAGCGGTGGCGAATTGGTAACCACGACCGAGTAATAATAAGGACTTGTGGTCATTTAATTCAGTACGACATAATTCCTTAATTTGGTCGTTTAAGTTCAAGACCTCCTTAATTTGAGAAGAAATATGGTAAAGACCGTCAATAATAGCTTCTCTTCTAGCTTGTCTGCTCATACTATCATCAGAAAGGGAAAGGGCAAAGAGAGTAAGAGCAACGTATTGAGAAGTGTAAGCCTTGGTACTGGCAACACCAATTTCAGGACCGGCGTTAATGTGAACACCACAGTTAGTTTGTCTAGAAATACTGGAACCGACACTGTTGACAATACCAACGGTAAGGGCACCTCTTTCAATACAGTATTGAAGAGCAAGCATAGTATCAGCGGTTTCACCAGATTGGGAGACAAAGACACAAACATCATCTCTAAAGACCGGGGATCTTCTATCAAGGAAATCAGAAGCTAATTCAACGGAAACGGGGATTTCGGTTAATTCTTCAAAAGTGGATCTAGTAGCAAGACAAGAATGGTAAGAGGTACCACAGGCAATCATAATAAGACGTCTACATCTTCTAATGGTAGGTAAGAAAGATCTAAGACCACCTAATTGAACGGTCTTCTTTTCGAAATCAATTCTACCACGCATGGTATTGATAACTGATTCAGGTTGTTCGAAAATTTCCTTTTGCATGAAATGATCAAAGGAACCCTTCATAATTTCGTTAAGTTCCATTTCTAAAGTTTGAATGGATCTAATGGTAGATGCACCATCTTCACGTCTGACTCTGTGGATATGTAATTCACCATCGTAAATGTGAGCAATATCATCATCTTCCAAGTAAAGGACCTTCTTGGTGTGTTCAATAACGGCAGCGGGATCAGAAGCAATAAAGTATTCAGTAGCCATGGGGATACCATCTTCAGAGAGGAAAGCTCTGGATTGAGAGTGTCTCAAGTTATCGGTATTGGAAACATTTAATAAATTACGGTTGGTGGCACTGGTAATGTTAACATCATCAGTAACACTCATGTCAGGGAATTCAACATCAACGAAGTCAACCTTAAGCTTCTTTTCAGTCTTAACACCGATAAGTAAGGGGGAACCCTTTCTAGTGGCAACAACTTCATCAGGGTAGTGAGTGGACTTGATAATTAAACCATAAGCACCTTCAAGTTCAAGGGCAACTAATTTGGCAAGTTGAGAGAAATCAAGGTTATGTTCCTTGTTGCTATCGTAGATAAACTTGGCTAACTTGGCGATACATTCAGTATCGGTTTCAGATTCGAATTGGAATCCCTTGGAAGAGAGGAGTTCTCTAATTTCACGGAAATTAGTGATAATACCGTTATGAACAACAACGAATTCATTATTAACATCCGATCTTTGGGGGTGACAATTCTTTCTCAAGGGTTGACCGTGGGTGGCCCATCTGGTGTGAGCGATACCAACGTGAGCGTCAATAACGTTTTCAGTGGGGGGGTTAGCTTCCTTGATTAAGTTTCTAAGGGCCATGACCTTACCGACTTCTCTGTAGATGACGACTTCACCATCGTTTAAGCCATCAATAGCAAGACCGGCGGAATCGTAACCACGGTATTCTTGACGTTGTAAACCTTCAACGAGGGTGTTAATAATTTCACCACGGGTCTTGGGGACTAAGTAGTTAATGTAACCAAAGATACCACTAAAGGAAAAGGGAAGGAAAAAAAACGGAAAGAAAACGTTAGTCAAAGAAAAATATAAATTACGAAGGAGTAGAATAAAGAATAAAAATAATAAAAATAAGGGATTAAAAAAAAAATAGCCCAAAAAGACGGGCTCCTCAACCGGCCAGCCAGTCAGTCGCGTGTCAAAAACAGGGCCAAACAGCCCCAGATCACACGCGGGAAAAACAAACAAAGCGAGTTCCGCGAGAACGGCACCGGACAGCGCGGGCGGGTTGGCACAGGCAGCGGGAAAGACGAGGCAGCGACTTACCACATATTTCAAGGGATTGGGGGCAGATTGACGGTAGATTGGTATGGAGAAAGCAGCAACAATGAGGATGTGGTGATGGGGGGAGGTGACGGGCGATGGGGCCAGATGGTGCGACAGAGGCCAGGAAGCGGAAAGTGCTTATTTAAGTGTGACCAGACTGACCCGCCCGGGACTGGAATAAACTGTGGCTATAAATAGACCAGGCGGGCGGCGACGCTGGCCGCCCTGACACATGGCGTGTTAGCCCACACGGCGGCGCGCCCCTGGCGGTCCGTTGCCGTGGCAGCACGCGTCGCCTGGCGTGTGGCATCGCGTGAGATGGTGGGATAACGCGTTGCAGAGCGTGTCCCGGCGCGTGTCCCGGCGCGTGTCCCAGCACCCGCGTCGTAGGGGTGTCTTCTGGCCGCGGGTTGACCCTGCGCGTCGAGATTGCCTGAACGCTGTTTGGTCTGCGTGGTTCCCCTTTTCGCGTTTTTCGCGTTTTTCGCGTTTTTCCGTTTTTCCGTTTTTGGGGCTTTGGGGGGGCTTTTTGGGGGGGGTTTTGGCTCTTTGGGCGCTGGCGGCTTTCCTCTCGGCCCCGGAGGGCTCGTTTGGGGTTTTAGTAAGCTCCAGGCTTATTCGACGGTCATAACGTCATATAGCCTTGGGCCATTCTGGGGTCCTGGTAGGCCTTTCCCCGTTCCAAGGAACTTTATTTTGGTTATTTGGGTGCTATTTTGCGCTGTCTTAGGCTATTTAGGTTAGGCTATTTTGCGTAAATGTCTAATTTATTGTAGTCTATCCTAATTTATTGAACTGAAAGATGTATTATGAATATGACTATGACTATGGCTATGATTATGATTATGATTATCTAGGCTGGATTATCACTGGGAGCGCATCTAAGCGTGTTAGGCCGTACGTGGGCTTCAGGGCTTGTCCCACGCCGACTGCCTTCTGGCCCACTTGAAACAGCCATTGCCTTGGCCGGCCCCTTTTGGCTCGTGCAGGGTAAGGGGTCGAAGGGGGCCCCTGTATACTGTTCTCTCTACTACTGAGCTGGCAATTATATCAAATGCTCAAATCGTATTTTACAATAAACGAACCACGAGTACCGCAAACCCGGTAAAGGCTAAAGCTTAAGGGTCTTGACCCCACAGCGCTACTCGTGTTAACTGACCCCCTCAAAAGGGAATACAATACGGAATACGGAATAAGGCCAAGCGCCTTGGCCTCAAACACTTCCACTCTCAGCTGAAGTGCCTCAACTTAGACGCGGCTCAATTGGGGGATTTGTTATTTTTAGACCGTAGAAACTCTGTCTCCATGGAGATCCTCTCGCCCTCAGTGTGTACTTTGACAACATAGCTCTTTAAGGGGGGATGATCGGCCGTTTTTTCAATAACAACCCAAAAAAAACTCAGTTTGGCTTTGGGACTCTACACAGTTTGAATGATCATTCCCTCTCCTCGTAGATTTAAATTCTGTTTTGGGTGTGTCGTTTTTAAGTTAAATCCAGGTGGTCATCCTTTAGTAATAAAGTGCAGCCGTGGATCATCTTTCCTGACGGTACCCATTTACATCATTAGCCCTTGAAAAGCAATCTTTAGATTATAGATACAATAGTATCCTTGTTGTTGGTTTTTTTTCTTTTTTTTGGGAAGTAATATGTGTTACTTCTATATAGCTATTTATCATAGTGTATTTGATATTGCGTCCGAAATAATCTCCTAAGGACTTGCGTCGTAATTATGTAAAGATAAACCATCGTTAAGTATATCGTTTTATACTTTGATTAACCCAATAGTAATCTCGCACGCTCTCTCCAAGCGGCGAAAAAGCAACCCCATGAAATAATCGCACCCATGCCAAGCAGAAAAATTGACACCACTGACCAAGAGCAGTTGATTTTATTCACACAATTCTCACTAAATGAACTCAGCGACTGTAAAACGACACCTGTCATTAATAAGGCCAAAGTTAGATATCCCATCAACCTGATCTTTACCGCTCGTTCCTGTTCTTCATTAGTGAAGTCGGGGTTTTCACCAATTTTCAGGTACTTGATATAGTGTGTGGATTGTCTCAAATATTCCATCACTCTCTCCATTGTTTTTTTTATTATTATTTATTTATTTACTATGCTCCTTGGGTATTGAATTCGTTTTCGTCGGGGGGTAATAATAATAATAAATGTACTTAGTTTATCATATGAAGCGGAGGTGCTGCTGCTTCCAGTGTCTGCTGCGAACGAAAGCGTCTCTGGGGCTTAGTTAGAGTACAGCTAAGTTATCTACACTTTAGATTAGACTTCCCAACTCTAAACCTTCCTTCCTTCCACTCTAGTCTGATGAGGTCATATTACTACTATATTGGCCACCTAGGAGTTAAAAATAGAAATTAAATCAGAAATCAGAAATCAGTGTCTTAAACTGATTATGGGTGCAGCAAAATTTTGATTGAGTTTTTAATACAATTGACATAACTTAAGGCCGCCAAAGTGGTGCTCCAAAAGTTGTTGAAATACGGCTTTAAGAATAAATAAATAAAAAGCCTTAAGCCTTATCCCATATATAGGTTGTTTCTTTTTTCTTTTTTAGCTGTGAAAATTGGAATCTAGATCCCTGAAATAAATATTTTAACTGTGTTTATTAAAAATAGAATAAAAATGATAAAACATGAAAATTGTTTATGAATTTTAAAAGAAAAACAAAAATTGTTATGCAAGGTAGATAAGGTGAATAATGCGAAAAATAAAATTAATCAATAACAATGAATGAAGTTTTCTGAAGAAACTTATCCCCACGGCCAGTCCATAAATCTTCTTCTTCCAAAAAGTTAAGTCCAGAAAAACATCTAGTAGCAGTCTTTTTCCCCGACTTGAGTGGAGTCTGCTCAGAACCGACTGAATTCTTCTTAGGGGCAGCCTCAATTGTAGTGGCATATTGTTCGGTATTATCAATGGGAAGCGCGGATTTTTGACGACGCGGGTTCTGAACGGGGATCTCAAAACTATTAGGATCGATATTCAAAGTAGACAATGAATCGACGACACCCAGAGGTAAAGCTGAAGATTTTCTTTGAGTTTGCTTTGCAGGCGAATGGTCATAGATTATCACAGGAGAACTATCAGGATATGCCGAAACTGTCTTTCTGCGAGAATTAATCATTTGCTTTTCCTTGTTAGCCTTGTTTGCGTCGAAAATTGTCGAGTATCGAGATAACTTCTTGTTTGTCTTCACATGAATGATCTCGGAATCTTCCCTCTCCAAAGACGAGTCAAGAATAGTCACGGGGGTAATGGTGTTGTTTCTCTTCAAACTAGTAGTAGCGGGGGGGATCTTGGAAGAATTAGAATTGTCAATGGCGGTAGTAGCAGGTCCATCATTAGCTTGAACTGATTCTTCTCTAACCATAGTTTCTACCACTTGATTTACCTTAAGATTCTCCATAGATGCCTCACGAGAAATTTGATTACTACCATCTTCACTGCTACTATCCGTGGTCATCAGAGAGTCTCGTGTCCAATTTACACATTTCAGTGTCGTCGTATCATTTTCATAACCATCCAACATGAAACGCTTATTAACATCGTCTAAATTAAGAGCCTTGGAGGCCTTTTTATCTTGAAGACTTTCAGATTCCAGTAATAAATTAGATTGATTAGTATTCAAAGCACTCTTAGGTGATGATTCAGAAACTGTATTGGATCGCGCACTGCGCGAGGATAGTGTATTATTCTTAGCTCGAATGAATGAACACTTTCGGGTATAAATCGAAGTGTCATTTCCACCACCAATACTCTTAGTAGGACTCATTTCAATGGCAGTAGTAGTACTAGTTCTCATTGAGTATTCTCTCTCCTGTCTATTGCTTGAAGCAAAATCAGAATCACCAGAACGGGTTTGCTTAAGATCGATAGCACCAATACTGGATTCGTTGGTGGGGTTTGAAAGATTTTTATGAGGGGGGACCTTTGGAGGGATACCCACATTAAGCTCATTATCATCCGAAATTAAAACATGATGCACTTCAGTTCTATCCGGTGATGATGTCGGCTTTCTTCCAAATCGGCCAGTATATTGTCTATAGCCGAAATCAGGTAAAGCTTGAGAAACAGGTTGGTAAGGGTAGGCATTATCGGCTGAAGCTAAATTAGCATCAAAATTAGTTGTGTTGGCGTCATCTGAGGGTGTACTCTTAGGGCGAGATTCACTTTTAGAGCGAGATTCAGTTCTAGGGTGAAATTCAGCTCTAGGGTGAAATTCGCTTCTAGGACGATCGCCTCTAGTAGGCGTAACCGGACGTCTTACCGTCTGAACTTCTACTTTATTATCATCAGTAGCTCCAAAATCAAAATCATCGCGACCGCGTAAATGTTGCTTATTAGCAGCTTGAGCTAAGCCAATGTCGTGATTGGATTGTCGTGATTGATTACGCTCCACTTTAACTGGTGACGATGGAACCCAGGATGAATAATTCATTATATCCTCAGGCTCAAGATTGGAACTCGCATGTAGACTTAAATTAGGTGCTGAGCGCATAGCTTGGTTGAATGCTCCCTGTGGTCTACTAGACTCGTGGTAAGTGTATCTTCTCGAGTTTGTATTCGCCATTGATTTAGATCTTTCGCTCATCTTTTGTGATCTTGTAGGTGACGATAGATCACTCTCGGATACTCCATTATTTTGATAAATGCCTTGCGGGGAATAGATGGGACCATCTACCGTTTGCATTCCACGAGGGTGTGATACAGTGGCACGGCGACTTCTCTTCTCTTGAAGGACATCTCGATTCAAAGGTTCCTTTGAGGGTGAAGCGCTAGATGAAGGATAGGTCAGTGTTGTTTCACCGGGGGTAAGTCTACAGAGAAATGCAGGCTTAATGTCAAGTACCGGCGTTGAGGGGCGATCATCAATTGAACTTTTACTCTTCTTATTTTTCATGTGCTTCTTTTCCTTTTTCTTAGTCTTTTCCATTTCTTTTAATTTTCCTTCCATTTCTTTCTTCTGTTGGGCCTTGAGATCCTTGCTGATCTCATTCTCCTTACTCAAATCCCTAGCCGATCTTGCGGATTTCAGTTCCTTGATGGTTAACTTTCTTTCAAATCTGGGAGTATCCTTATTTATTATAGGTTGTTTGGCTATGGGGATAGCTTGTTCCAAAAGATCTAGTAAGTCTGCTTGGGCTTGCTCCGACGTTAAACCTTCCGGAATAAAAGTGGAATTCCTTGTAGGTGAGCTTTCTGGTTCACTAAACCATTCATCTTGAGATGTGGGTGGACTCATTAAATTACCCTCATCATAACTATCAGATGAAAATGACTCTCTTGATGCCAAAGATTCACGGAATCGAGAATGGGTATTGGCTGAATTGAATGGTAATAATTGATTGTCGCTGGGTCGTTGTTGTCCAAATGGTTCCAATAGTCGTTGGGTGGGTAATTGTAGGTTAATATTTTGATTGTAAGCTTGGTTCATTTCATGAAACCCCTGCTCCACAATGACGGGTTCATTATAAAAAGGTAATACTTGAGATTTTCTTGGCGAGTTTGACTTGGTGGGTGAATAGCTCAGATTCCCCGTATTCAGATAATCCCGGTGTACCAGGTAGCTTTCGGCAAAGTTGTATTGTTTAATAGAATTCATGCGTTTGTGAGCTGATTGGTGAGGAGTGAAAATATCTCGGTGCATATGTTTTCGGTAAAGTAAGTGCTCCAACGGGATATCCGAAGCCTTAATATCGGAAAGGTTGTTGGCTGGGTTAGATAAGTAATTGTTGATGTGCACGTTTAGTGTTTTCAGATCGGGATTCTGAGATACGGCGTTTTGAAATTCAGCTCTCAGCGCGGCACTATCGGCATCCATCATTTGTGTAGAATTAGCGTTACCCATGTTGGTTATTAAGTTTTTGGGTTTTGTTATTTGTGGGATATATCAATTAGAATATTAAATGTACGGGCAGTAGATTTAGGCGTGTATGATTTTCAATGGTGAATAGGTTCTGTGTCTGTGTGTGTTCCGTTCGATATGTATCCAGCCGCTATTAGTGATAAACTCGGGGGCTCTAAGTTGTGAGAATTTCCAAAACCGCTCTGAAGGAGAAAAGAGGAGGTTCTGGCGGTATATAAGTCTCGAGAAGTTAATTGGGGGGCTGACGATAAACCCTAAGCAGCCAAAGATGTTTGATTCTACATGGTCCCGCGAAAGGTTCTATATTAAGCAGCGTGCTGGACGCGCTGGAACGCTGAAATGTGCAATATGTGATCCGGCACCCTAAATTTAGACGCATGTGCGTGTACGTCCCACCCACAGCGCCAGACTACGCGAGTCTGGCAGCGGGAGGTTGGGCTTGAAATCGGGGGGGCTGTCTCCAGGCGGGGCAGGGCGCGGCGCAACCAGCCTTGTCTTAGCCACCGTCTGGGCTCCACGCGTGTCTGGCCTGGCGTGCGCGACGCCGTTTGGCTGGGTCCACCGGCGCCAGCAGGTCTCGGGGCGGTCCGGTGACAGTCCGAACCAGCGCTTTGATCGCGTGTACCAGGCTGAACGCGACTCATGTGAATGTTCGTCCGTTATCGAGGCTGGAGCAGGACGCTAAGATAAAATTCTATATCTCTACTGATCTGGGCTCATAGTGTCTTTCGCCAGTCACGTGAAGTCCCAACCGGAAATTCTAACCTAAAGTTGAAAAATGAAAAATGAAAAAAAATGAAATGAAATGGGAAAAAACGAAAAAAAGTTAGATCGTGGCTGACTCAAAGATACACCAGTGGCTTTGTACCCCAGTAATAATAATAATACACACATATATATAATGAGTGCTGATGGCGAAGCTAAGAATATAGACCTTGTTGTTGAACAAGTCTCTAACGAAATCAAAAATATTGACATCGCCCCTGTCGATGAATCCGGTTCGTCTAAGATTGAAGAGCCTAGACCCAATAACGAAAGACCTTACGAGTTTGGACAAAGAGTCCTCACTGATGAGGATAAGGTATGGGACCACAACGCCTGGGATCATGTTGAATGGGGTGAAGAACAAAGATTGGAAGCCGAGGAAAAGCTTGTTAAGCAAAAGGAAGCCCCCGTTAAGGATTTTGATAAGAAGCTTTATATGAGTAACCCTGCTAAATACTGGGATCAATTCTACCGTCATAACGAAGCCAATTTCTTCAAGGATCGTAAGTGGCTCAAGGTTGAGTTTCCTCAGTTATACGAACTCACTAGAGCCGATGCTGGTAAGAGAACCATTCTTGAAGTTGGTTGTGGTGCCGGTAACACTTTATTCCCCGTTTTAGAGACCAACGAAAACCCTCTTCTCAAGGCTGTAGGTGCCGATTTCTCTGCTAAGGCTGTTGAAATTGTTAGAGAATCCGCCAAATTTGATCCTAAACACGCCGTTGCCAGTGTCTGGGATTTGGCTAACACTGAAGGGGCCCTCCCCGAAGGTGTTGAAGAAAACGAATGTGATATTATTGTCATGATTTTCGTTTTCTCTGCTTTATCTCCTGACCAATGGGTTCAAGCTATGAAGAATTTAAATAAAGCCCTTAAGCCCGGTGGTTTGATATTGTTCAGAGATTACGGTAGATATGATTTGACACAACTTCGTTTCAAGGGTGGACGTTTACTCGATGAGAATTTCTACATTAGAGGTGACGGTACCCGCGTTTACTTCTTCACTGAAGAAGAATTACATGAAATCTTTGGCACCACATTCGACGTGATTAAGGTTGGTACTGATAGAAGATTAATGGTCAATAGACAAAGAAGAATCAAGATGTATAGAATTTGGTTACAGGCTTCGTTCCAAAAGCCTCTTGATGCCTAAATATCAAGAGATTATGTACTATAGTTGTTAAATGGAAGAAGAAAAAAATGTAAAGACCCATACCTTTCTCTCTATATATAGCGGGTTTTTGTACAAATATTAAATGAAAGGTATCTTTTTTTCAGACAAAAAAGCTATACGGAGTCCTATCTCAAGAAATATTTACAATAGAGATATGTAAGAACCCGTCAAGATACAACCCACAAGAATAAAGAGGGCCAAGTGAAGCACTCATAGGCAATATTATACCTTGCAAAACAGGCCTCGCTATCAGAGGTGTCCTTTTAGAGGGAAACCACTCGGGGAAGTATTGGTTAAGAGCGGAACCAACGGTATGTAATTCTCCTTCAGGTGTTATGTTAGTAACAGTAGTAAAAAAAGAAGAAAATCATGCTTCTGGAGAAAGCGAAAATGATTTCTAACTTACCTTGTTCATTCAGAGTCTTCATTAATTTTTGTAAAACAATAGTCGATTCGGGTAGGTAAAGTCTTACGGGGATATTTTTTAGATTCTCTATCTTTGGTAAGACAGTAGTCATAACAGACCAAAAGCTCTGAAAATTGCCTTTTTATTATTTCTTGGTTAATCAAAAGTAAGTTGTGGTTTATACTGGAATAACTGAAATATACTTACGCTGAGAAACGCCTTCCCATAGAGTATCTGTGTCATTTTTGGATAAACTAAGAATAGCTTTAGAATTACCGTCCCGAATAAAGCACGCCTTCATGATGTTTTAGTAAGTATTGATCCCGGTAATAAAAATTGAAAGAAAGAAATTCATGATAATACTTACCTCTTTTGACTGCTGCAACCAAAAATTCCTTAAAGTAGATTCCTCATCGTAGGCTAATATTTGTTCAGTAGGATAATCATGTCCATGCAAAACTAGCGTCCACGGATTGTGCACTTCATTCTCTGTTTCCGTATTAGCATATTCGATACCAGCGAGCACATCATGCGATAACCCAATTGGCCAGTTCCTTTATATTTTACATTAGAAAGAGAGAGAAAAATGTTAATTATTAAAACTCAAACGGCAGTGGTTTAAAGTTAAATTTCCAAGAGAATTACAACTTACCAGTTGATGGGTATAGAATCGAATTCCAGCCACCAATCGGACACATTTATCGGAGAACCATCATCGCCCTGACCGAAAAAGAATTCTAGTATCTGCGATAAATACAATGGGAAGTATGATATTCTGTCAAGGTTGATCTAGATTTGCCAATGTCAGTATAAGTAATCTATTTTAAGTCTTGTGTTCACATATTCTTACCGGATCCCCGTACTCACCAAAATTTCTTCGGTACCTCCCGACTTGGCCAGCTCGTTTGGAGCTAAAACAATTCGCACTGATAGAGAGCCATTCCAAAACTTTTTTCGTAGAGTGTTTTCCATGGTAAAATGAATTGCTGTCTTATTACTCCAGACATCCCGAGACGTGAAATTCAGGAGATAACGCGATAAGTAAGGATGATTCAGCCGCCATCGATCGAGCTGCATTAATCCCATCGCAACCCCGTTTCACGCGAATTCCTTACAAACATACTGTTATTGTTAGCGTATTCACGCCACATTTTATTCTATTTTCAAAAATATAATGTCAGCCCCCGTCCAAACGGATCTATTCGCAGAGATTCATGATACCAATTCATTGCCTTTTCTTAAGTTAAGTGAAGAGCGAAAGGTATGTCTTATCTCTGGCGCTAATAGTGGTATTGGCTATTATACAACACTTCATCTCTACCTCCATGGCTGGGTCGTTTACATGGCTTGCCGTAATGAAGTTAAAGCAAGAAAGGCAATGACTGATATTGAAGCTGAGGCTAGAAAAAGAGTGAATGATGGTACTGTCAGTAATGAGTTTAAGGGATTCGGTGAGTTGAAGTTTATCCAAATGGATTTAACTAGTTTTGCGTCAGTTCAAAAGGCAGTGGACGAGTATCTTTCCGTCGAAAATTCTTTAGAGTACGTATAATATTTTCTTTTAATTTGGTTTTCTTAATAATTTTAATAATTGTTCTCTACTAACGGCATGAGAGTATAGCGTGTTGATCAATAATGCTGGTGTTATGGCGTTACCCCATATAATCACGGATGATGGTTACGAAATTCAATTCCAGACCAACTATTTATCGGTATTTTTACTCACCATGGGTTTATTGGATGTAATTAAGCGCACTCAAAACTCACGTGTAGTATATGTTTCATCAATTGGGCATCATTTTGCCTTCAAGAAAACCCCGTTGACCAACACCTTCAACTGGACTCCGAATTTTATTGCCACTTGGTTCCGTTACGGTTATTCCAAGGTTTATGGTATGCATCTGATGAAGTATCTCGCTCGTAGAGTGGACGGTGACAGTTTATTCGTGAGTGTTCATCCTGGGTTTATCATGAACACTGGTCTTTATGATTACTGGATTCAAAGACCTTATATTGGTGGGTTGTTTTCAACCTATTTGCAGTACTTTGGTAATTTATTGGGTCTCACTAATGAAGAAGGAAGTATGCCTCTTCTCAAGGCGGCTTTGTCCCCTACATTAAGTTCTTCGGATAATGGTAAGTATTTTGCCGAATTCGGGAAAGAAAGCGCTGAAAGTAAGCTTGCGCTCAATGAAAATGCGTCGATTGAGGATTTTGTTTGGGCTTTAGATCAATTGCAAAAGAAGGGTTATCTTAAGGATGTGAGCGCTTAGAAAAAATGTAATTTTCAAAATAGAAAATAGCCTAGTCTCTCTAGATTATTCAGTTCACCCCAGCTTCCCCCTATAATATTATAATGTAAATTCTTTTGAAGAACTAAAAAAACCTATTTTCCATGCTTTGGTTTACTTGTTAATCTTTTTCACGTTGCTAGATTAATGGCCTTCTTTGTATATAGAGCTTGAGAAAAGAAGGGCACAAAACAGGGCATGATTTAAGCCGTCTGTTTGGTTATCTAATTCCTCCCTTTTACTTGTCAGTCAAGGCCAACTTTTTTGTACTCATCAACAGTACGGTTGTCTTCATTGTTGCTTCTTTTTTGCTTTCATTTGCTAATTTTATTTGTAAGTCTTTATAGTATATATATATATATATATATATCTTTGTAATTAACCCCTAACTGAGGATAGGCTATTCCCTTTCACAGCATGGTATTCAGATCAGCCCCTCCTATTCCTAGAAGAAGCAGAGCCAGGACCTTCACAAACCTTCGTCGACGAGTATTCTCGAATAAACGAAATGAAAAGAAGCCTGTGAGAAAAACACACATAGGAACCATGGCACATATAGGTAAATCACTTCCCTTGATATGTCTGGCGCCGCTGTCGTTTTCGCGCCGACACTCAGGCTCATGCCGCTCGAGAGATATCTGCCGCTCTAGAGATATGGTAAAAGTATTTAGTAAAAGCATTTCCCCAGTTCGGAAAATACTCAAGCTCTTAGTTTTCACCAACGGTATTCATTTGAGAAAGCCACACAAGAAAAGAGTGGCATTCGCGGTTGAATGGTGAGCTCATGCCACTACGTTACAAAAGTGGTAGTTTGGATGTGGCGCTTAAACGTGCATGCCTCTACACAACTAGACTAAAACGAAAACGAGAAGAAAATAAAATAATAAATAAATAATAAATAAAAATAATGATAATAATAATGATGATAATAATGATAATAATAATGATAATAATAATAATGATAGCAATAACGAACTGCTCGAATTTTAAAAAAAAGCAGTACCAAAAAGGCCCGTTCAGCGCTGAATCTGGCTGAGAGGGAACAAAGTGTCCAGATCCCAATCGCACCCGCAGACGGAAAGCCGCGAAAGGAGTTGGGAAGCCGCGGCCGGGTAAGCCGATCTGGTTTTTGAAAATTGCAAATCTGATTTCGGACATGAAGTCATCGTCGGTAATACTAGCCAAAGCTGCAAATACGTAAGTTTTGAATTACCAGGTTATCTTTGGCTTATTTGGAAATAATCTAACCCGCTTGTATTTACACAGTTCCAAAATGGCTACTCCTGTCGATTCTAAGTCCGCCCCTGAGGCCAAGACTTTGGTTATGGAAAACGTAAGTTGGTTGAAAACCGCACACGCACATGAACCAAAAAAAAAATGAAATGAAGACTGATTACTAAACCGCTGGTTCTACGACACTATGGGCATGATTTCGCTAACCAATCTATTTTGTTTTGTATTTTATTTTATTTTATTTTTAGACCACCCGTAGAGACACTTTGATCGCTATTGAAAAGAAGTACCAAAAGGTCTGGGCCGACGAAAAGGTCTTCGAAGTCGATGCTCCTACCCTCGAAGAAATCCCCAACTCCGATGATCTCGAAAGTCAACCCAAGTACTTCTCTACCATGGCTTACCCTTACATGAATGGTGTTCTCCATGCTGGCCACTCTTTCACCCTTTCCAAGGTTGAATTCAGTACCGGTTTCGAACGTATGCAAGGTAAGAGAGCTCTTTTCCCCCTTGGTTTCCATTGTACTGGTATGCCCATCAAGGCTTGTGCCGATAAGCTCGTTCGTGAACTCGAACAATTCGGTCCTAACTTTGACCAAAATGTCCCCGCTGATGATGAAGAGCCCGTTGCTCCCGTTGTTGCCGCTAAGAAGGATGATGTCACTAAGTTCAACGCCAAGAAGTCCAAGGCTGCCGCTAAGCAAGGTCGTGGTAAGTACCAATTCGAAATTATGCTTCAACTTGGTATTCCCCGTGACGAAATTAAGAAATTCGCTGATCCCCTTCACTGGCTCGACCATTTCCCTCCTCTCTGTCAAAGAGATTGTACCGAATTTGGTGCCAGAATTGATTGGAGAAGAAGTTTCATTACCACCGATGTTAACCCTTACTACGACGCCTTTGTTAGATGGCAAATGAACCGTCTTCACGAACTTGGTAACATTAAGTTCGGTGAAAGATATACCATTTACTCCGCTAAGGATGGTCAACCCTGTATGGATCACGATCGTTCTTCTGGTGAAGCCGTTCTTCCCCAAGAATACACCGGTATTAAGATTAATGTCAGTGAATGGCCTGAAGCTGCTAAGGAAGTTCTTGCCAACGCTAATATCTCCCTTGAAGGTAAGAAAACTTACTTAGTTGCCGCTACTCTTAGACCCGAAACTATGTACGGTCAAACTTGTTGTTTCGTCAGCCCCAAGATCGACTACGGTCTTTTCGATGCTGGTAACAATGAATACTTCATTACCACTGAACGTGCTTTCAAGAATATGTCTTACCAAAAGCTTACTCCCGTTCGTGGTGAACATAAGCCTTTGGTTGTCATTCCCGGTAAGACTCTTATCGGTGCCAAGATTAATGCTCCCCTCTCGGCCTACCCTGAAATTCGTGTTCTTCCTATGGAAACCGTTCTTGCCACTAAGGGTACCGGTGTTGTTACCTGTGTTCCTTCGGATTCTCCTGATGATTATGTCACCGTTGCTGATCTCCGTAACAAGCCTGAATACTACGGTATTGACCCCGAATGGGTCAAGTTTGATGCCATTCCTATCATTGAAACTCCTTCTTATGGTAACTTGACCGCTGAAAAGCTTGTTCAAGATCTTAAGATTAAGTCTCCTAAGGATAAGGATGCTCTTACCAAGGCTAAGGAACTTGCTTACAAGGAAGGTTTCTACCAAGGTGTTATGGTCTACGGTAAGTACACCGGTGAAAAGGTCGAAGTCGCTAAGGCTAAGTGTAAGGCTGATTTAATTGCCTCTGGTGATGCTTTCACTTACAATGAACCCGAAAACCTTGTCGTTTCCCGTTCTGGTGATGAATGTATTGTCTCCCTTGAAGATCAATACTATATGAACTACGGTGAAGAAGTTTGGAAGGGTAAGGCCGAAGAATGTCTTGCTGACATGAACACTTTCTCTTCTGAAACCCGTCATGGTTTCGAATCTGTCTTAGACTGGCTTAAGAACTGGGCTTTATCCCGTACCTATGGTCTTGGTTCCAAGATCCCTTGGGATCACAAGTACCTTGTTGAATCTCTTTCCGATTCTACCGTGTACATGGCTTATTACACTATTTGTCATTTCCTTCACAGTGATATTGAAGGTAAGAAGGTTGGTTCTTTCAATATTACCCCTGAGCAGATGACTGATGAAGTTTTCGATTACGTGTTCTGCAGAAGAGATGAAATTGATTCTGAAATCCCCATTGAAAAGTTAAATGCTATGCGTCGTGAATTTGAATATTTCTACCCTCTTGACGTTCGTATCTCTGGTAAGGATTTGATTCCTAACCATTTGACTTTCTTCATTTACGTCCATACCGCTCTTTTCCCCAAGAAGTTCTGGCCCAGAGGTATCCGTGCCAACGGTCATTTACTCCTTAATAACGAAAAGATGGCCAAGAGTACTGGTAACTTTATGACCCTTGAACAAATTGTTAAGAAGTTCGGTGCTGATGCTGCCAGAATTGCTCTTGCTGATGGTGGTGATACTATCGAAGATGCTAACTTTGATGAATCTAATGCCAATGCTGCTATTCTTCGTCTTTACAACTTCAAGGAATGGGCTGAAGAAATTGTTGCCAACAGTGATAAGCTCCGTACTGGTGCCACTGATGGTTTCTTTGATGCCGCTTTCGAAAACGAAATGAACCAATTAATTGAAGAGACCAAGAACAATTACGTTGCTACTCATTACAAGAGTGCTTTAAAGAGTGGTCTCTTCGATTTCATGATTGCCAGAGATTATTACCGTGATTCTACCGCTGGTAACATCGGTATGCACAAGGATCTTATCCTCAGATACATTGAAACTCAAGCTTTACTTATCGCTCCTATTGCTCCCCATTTCTCTGAATATATCTACCTTGAAGTCCTCAAGAAGGAAGGTTCTGTTCAAACCGCTAGATTCCCCGAAATCTCCAAGCCCGTTGACAAATCTATTTCTGCTTCCCTTCAATACGTTAGAGATCTTGCGCGTTCCGTTCGTGAAGCTGAAGGTGCTAACCTCAAGAAGAAGAAGAGTACCTTTGATACCAAGAAGGCCTCTAAGCTTACTTTCTACATTGCTCCTAACTTCCCTTCGTGGCAAGAACAATACATCGACCTTGTCCGTGAATCTTTTGATTCCCTTACCCTTTCTTTCACTGAGGATCTTAAGGCTAAGGTTGGTAAGCTCGGCGATGTCAAGCGTGGTATGCAATTCGTTAACCATGTCAAGAGTAGACTTACTTCCGGTGGTGAACCCGCTGAAAATGTTTTCGCTAGAAAGCTTCTTTTCAATGAAGTTGAAATTGTTAAGAGTGTCCTTGACTTATTAAAGAAGGCTCCTCAATGTAATGTTGAAGAAATCCAAGCCGTTCTTATCAAGGATGGTGAGACTACTGGTACTGATATCATCACCGGTGAAGAAGTCGAAATTACTGCTTCTCCTAAGGCTATTTCCGATGCTATCCCTGGTGTTCCCGCCATTGTTCTTGTTAACCTTTAAACAAGTTTTGCATTCGCATGTTCAGACTGAGGGTAAGTGCATAAGCACAAATTTCTTACATACAGTATATAATATAATTCAGAATTTAAAAAATTTAAAAAAATCAGTTCAATATTTCATACTATCTCCCTCTATATATTGACACAAGTTTACTTTGGAAAACCTCATAAGGTAACTTCTTGTCCCGGTAAAATTACCAGAGAAAGAATTAAGGTGAAGTTTTTAAAGTTTTACAGTATTATAAATTAAATAATATAAAAAAAATGTAATATCATTAATGGTATAGAGTATAAAGTATAGAGTATAAAATGAGAAAATAAAAGTGCTAATGTACAACCGAATCCAGGGTATCATTTAAGCCTAATGTTAAAATAAAGAAATTAGTGTTAAACAGATAATTTTTCTAAGAGAGAAAAATTAATTCTCTATCTCTTTAAAATATCCCTAATTAAACTATCACCAACGGTTTCACCAAGATCTCTCTTTGATGATCTAGTGAAATCACAGGCAATAACAGCATCACCATCTGGGCTATCGGCGAAAGCATAACAGGAAGTACCAGGGGGGCAGACGAAATGAACCCAAGCACCGTAGTTACAGAGAATAAAATCACCTTCAGGAGAACAGCCAACATTACCATCAACACAGGTACCAACAGTAGTGGAGAAAGAGGTACTAGTGGTGGCGGCGGCACTGGTAGCAGCGGCATCAGAACCAGTGGTAGCAGCGGCATCGGTGCTAGTGGTAGTAGGTGAAGCAGAACCAACGGCAGTAGCGGTGTAAGAAAAGGTAGCTTGAGCGGCGGAGTTGCCGGCAGCATAGAAACTGTTAAGGCAGCTGGCAAGTTGATCGCCAACGAGACTACGACATTGATCAGGAGTAGATTGATTCGAAACAGTAACAGTGGGCTTAACACCTGATAAACTGTAAACGGAAGGGGCAGTAGCGGCGGCGGCAGAGGACTTGGCTAAAGTAATACCAACATCCGACTCAATGTTAGCAACAACGGAGGCGGTAGCATCGGGTTGGGAAGAAGTGAGGGCAGCACTGGATGAAGCCATAGAGGTAGTCATAGTGGAGAAAAGAGTCTCGGTTCTAGTACTGATAATAGATGTTTCTGTGGTTTCGGACGATGATGATGAGACGGTGGGTACCGAGACAATGATAACCGATGAAGAAGTAGCAGCAGTAACCAAGGAAATCTCAGAGACAACCACTGAAGAAGAAGAAGATTGAACATCTACACCCTTGTTGTAATTTTGGACATTAACGATGGCACTTGAAGCACCTTGGGACTGAGTAGAAGAGGTCGAGGTCGAGGTCTTAGGAGAAGAGGACGCAGCGGTATTAGTAGCAGAACCTGAACCTGAACCACCCATGGCATTCTTAGCAGCAACGGCATAATTAACATTGGCAGAATTGGTATTAGCAAAGGCTTGAGAAGCATCCCAGAACATTACACCACCGAAGTTAGCATCGTTTTGAATTTTTGCAATAGCAGCTTCCATGTCAGAAAAGGAAAGGTAACCAGAACCTGCGGCCGAAGTAGAACCTGGAAGACCAAGGTAAATCTTAATATTAGGGTTGGGAGAGCCGGCAGCGTATTTTGTCCAAGTGTCCCAGTTAAATGTGCCAGAAACACTACAAGGGTTATTGTAAAATTGGACAAAAGCGAAATCAATGACGGAATTAGCCATGGCATCACCGACGGAAGCATCAGGGTATACACATTGAGGAGCAGCGGAAATATAGTAATTTTTGGAGGTGTCTTGAGAGAAGTACTTGGAACGAAGAGTAGTGATCATAGTAGCATAACCAGTGGGGTTTTGGTTTTCAATATCTAAATCAAAACCATCAAGAACAGCGTCATCAAAAGGTCTGGTAGAGGATGTACCACCGAGGAACATATTCCAGAGAGTACCAGCAAAGTCAGAAGCGTCATTATCACCAGAGAAACCGTAACTACCAACGGCACCACCAAGCGATAAAAGAACCTTCTTACCGAGACCTTGACAGGTTTTAATTTGACTAGCAATATCAGGACAGTGTAAAAGAGTGGTGCCAGGGAAAGTATCGTAACAACCGTGAATGTTCAGTTCAGGTTGACCATTTGTGCCGGGGAAAGTGGTCATGAAGGAAAGTACAACAATATCGACTGCATCAGATTGACAGTATGTAGCTAACGATTCTTCAGAACCAGCAGAGTTTTGGCCCCAGTAAACAACAACGTTGTCGTTACCGGATGCGGAGAAAGCAGATGCTAGTGAAACAAGCCCCGCAAAAGTGAGGGCTGAGGATAAAATTTGTGAGAATTTCATTATGTAAAGCGAGTGTGTTTTAGAAGATGAATAAGGTTAACGAGTGTAATGTTTGTTGGTTGTATATTGACAGAAATTTATTTAAAGAATGTGTTCAATAATAAATATCTGTAATAGAATTTAAAGAATGTGTTGACGAAGTATTCGTTAAATAGGTTTTGAAAGGAGCGACTGGAATACTGTAAGTCAGGCAGAGTTAAACAAGCCAACAAACTAAAGTAAAGGGGGATAAACGAATGTAAGTGTGAGGATAAGGAAAGAACAAAACTAAAAATCAGGGGGCAGATATTGCGGTTATTATATATTTTCAGAAAAGTAATATCCCTGGTCTTCTAGGTGCAAAATGTTCATGGTGCAACGTGGAACCACAGATTAGGATACTTCTGTATTCAGGTGCTTGATATGAAAGACAACATGAATGCAATGCAGAAACTAAAACAAGCCCATGGATATTTGAGTAGATGTTCTTTTGAATTTCCGGTATTGAGTGATACTCCGCAAGATTTTCAGTGCTCAGTTACGCCCAGAGATATTGGATTGAAGAGCAGCTGCATATTCTGAATCAGATTCATAGCAAATTACATTCAAATGTGAATCAACATTGATTATGTACGCGATCCAAAATGTAGATTTGATTTGCGTGTACAAAATGCCTAATCTTCCACCTATTTACTAGCAGATAACAGACTATCTCTACTGTTGATCACGCTTGGTTATGACGTAGAAGATGAGACATGTAATATTTGCTTCATTTCAGAGAACAGTACGCATGTGCTGTCTAATAACGTGGGTACATTATAAATGCTCCTCAACTAATATACATTAGACAGTCCTGTCGGAAGATAAATTTTACCATGCATAATCCAAGATCTAAGAGTTCATCACCCCGTTTCTGTCAGTTTGGA
>JAKTWC010000144.1:0-21034 GCA_030560865.1 Nadsonia starkeyi-henricii
CGATTATTTGGCTTAACGTTTGGAACAAGTTAGTAGTTCATTCTTTATTTTTACATGGTCCCGCGAAAGGCCATGTATTTTCTTTCTGTATTATTCTGTTTCCACTCACGGACGGGAATTAAGCCCGTCTATATTCTTCTATATCCAAATTCAAATTGCACCGCTTGTACTTTACAATATTTTCTACTTTGATCAAAAGGGATCCATGTTCTCCCAGGTGAAGCAATTTTCAAAAAATCTAAAAAATCACTATTAAGCATACTCATTAAAATACAGAAAGGCCTTAATTACACAATCTATTTCAATAGAAGAAGCAGGATGTGTTTCGGGGAGCGCTGATTACGTGATGTCCCAAATTTTGGCGGCAGAACGCAAAAGGCCAGAGATTAACTGCCGTGGGACTCAGATCAAAACAAACAGACACATAAATAAATAAACAAACAAATAAACAAACAAAGCTGCCTCGCTCACTGTCAGCCATTTCTTCACGCCAGCCCACTAATAGAAGATCCACGCCCGACTCCACCGAAATATATACCCCATATATCACTCGAACCCTTATTTATATATAATCTTTTGATCTATATATATTAGCTAAATCCTTCGTTATATATTCAGCTACCTTCCAACCGACGTAACAGGCATTTGTTTGCAGCTTTCTTTCCTTTTCTTCTTACTTTACAACAATAAACGATGTCCCGCCCTAGAAAAAGACAGGCTAATGATTTCGATTCTGATATTGCTTCATCGCCTCAGATCCCCCCCTCATCGCCCTATCTCGGTTCTCCGCAAGGCCCCCCCTCATCACCCCCTTTAGATCCCTTCGAGCCCTCGGAGGAGCTTAACGATATCATTGACGACCTTGATGAAGATGCCGAAGAAGAAGCCGGTGAAGATTTATTTGGTGATAACTTAGAAGCCGATTATAGAGCTAACGCCTTACAAGATACTTATGATCTCGGCGATCAGAATATCGATGATGAAAACGAATACGATGAATTAGATTTATCCGAACGTAGACGTGTAGATGCTGCGTTGAACCAAAGAGATAGAATCCTGGGACCCCGAGGTGGTTTACCGGATGCTTTCTTAGATGATGCTGATGGCGATAGTTCTACTTTACCCACACAGAGAAGACGTCGTCATCAATATGATGATGAGCCTATGATGAGTGACGACGACGATCCTTTCAATGAAGAGCTATCCCTGGAAAGTTTAGCTGATGTTAAGGCTGGGTCTATCGCTGAGTGGATTACTCAGCCAGCTGTTCACCGCAGTATCGCCCGTGAATTCAAGAGTTTCTTACTGGAATATACCGATGATAATGGTAGATCCGTATACGGTACTAGAATTAGAACCTTAGGTGAAGTTAATAGTGAGAGTTTAGAGATTAGTTATCAGCATTTAGCCGATACTAAGGCAGTCTTGTCGCTGTTCTTGATCAATGCCCCACAAGAAATGATAAAGATCTTTGATGTTGTGGCCATGGAGGCCACCGAGTTGCATTACCCTGAATATTCTCGTATTCATGCTGAAATTCACGTTCGAATCACTGATTTACCCACCACGTTCTCGCTTCGTGATTTACGTGAAAGTAATATGAACTCTTTGGTACGTGTCACTGGTGTCGTAACTAGAAGAACCGGTGTTTTCCCTCAATTAAAATTAGCCAAATTTGATTGTCAAAGGTGTGGTGCTGTTTTAGGTCCCTTCTTCCAGGAGGATTCAGACACTGAAGTTACTATTACCTTCTGTCATAATTGTCAATCTAAGGGACCTTTTACTCTGAACTCTGAGAAGACCGTCTACCGTAATTATCAAAAGATTACCTTACAGGAATCCCCTGGTACTGTGCCACCGGGCCGTTTACCTCGTCATAGAGATATTATTCTCCTATGGGATCTTATTGATATTGCTAAACCCGGTGAGGAAGTTGATGTTACTGGTATTTACAAAAATTCATATGATGGTTCACTTAATGCCAAGAATGGTTTCCCCGTCTTTGCCACTATTATTGAGGCCAACTTGGTGACTAGAAACGATGCCGGTAAGGCCGGTGCCTTCAGTTGGACTGAAGAAGAGGAAAGACAGATCAGGGCCTTATCAAAGGAAAAGGGTATCACTAATAAGATTATTGACTCGATTGCCCCTTCAATCTACGGTCATCGTGATATCAAAACCGCTATTGCTTGTTCTTTATTCAGTGGTGTACCTAAAAATATTAACGGTAAACATTCCATTAGAGGTGATATTAACGTTCTCTTGCTCGGTGATCCTGGTACTGCCAAATCGCAAATTCTTAAGTACGTTGAAAAGACAGCTCAAAGAGCAGTTTTCACAACTGGTCAAGGTGCCTCGGCTGTCGGTTTGACAGCGTCGGTGCGAAAGGATCCTGTGACCCGTGAATGGACCCTGGAAGGTGGTGCCTTAGTATTAGCTGATAAGGGTGTGTGCTTGATTGATGAGTTCGATAAGATGAATGATCAGGATCGTACGTCGATTCATGAAGCCATGGAACAACAATCGATTTCGATTTCCAAGGCTGGTATTGTTACTACATTACAAGCTCGTTGTGCTATCATGGCCGCGGCTAATCCTAACGGTGGTAGATATAACTCCACATTAACCTTTGCTCAAAATGTTAACTTGACTGAACCCATTTTATCACGTTTCGATGTTCTTTGTGTGGTTCGTGATACCGTTGATCCCGAAGTTGATGAACATTTGGCCCGATTCGTTGTGAATTCTCATATTAGGTCGCATCCTGAAGATGATAATGATGACGAAGATGATGAAGATGAAGATGATGAAGAATCCAATGGTATGGTGGATGATGATGATGATAATAACGTTGTGTCTGCTGGTAAACGTACTGAAAAGGCACTTAAGGCTAAGAAACAACGGGAGCTTGATGAACAACGATTATCGCCCATTTCGCAAGAACTTTTATGCAAGTACATCCATTATGCTCGTACCAAGATTTTCCCTAATTTACATCAAGTTGACATCGATAAGATTTCTCATGTATATAGTGATCTTAGACGTGAATCACTGGCTACTGGTTCATTCCCAATCACTGTCCGTCATCTGGAAAGTATTCTTAGATTGAGTGAAAGTTTTGCCAAAATGAGATTAAGTGAATACGTTTCCAAATTTGATATCGATAAGGCTATCAGAGTCACCGTTGATTCCTTCGTCGGCGCTCAAAAGGTTAGTGTAAGAAGAAGTTTGAGACGTAGTTTTATGAAGTATACTATTTAGTATATATATATATATATATACCTTTTTTGTTTGTGTTTACATCGTCCTGTATTTTTATTTATTGTTACTAAAGTCCTTATTAATTGATTGTTATTTTTTATGATGTAACTGTATTGAAAATTTTCGGTATCATATTTTTTTTAGAGAAGACCAGTGCTTTGTAAACAAAAAGGAAATAAATAGAATAAATAAAGGAATTGAATGCTATAATTAGTAACCACCAACGACAACAGCCTTGACAGTAAGGTAATCCTCAACACCGTACTTTGAACCTTCACGGCCGAAACCAGATTCCTTAACACCACCGAAGGGGAAGGAAGCTTCAGCAAGAGCACCGACGTTAACACCGACCATACCAGTTTCGAGAGCCTCAGAAATACGACCAACACGTTTGTAATCCTTAGTGTAGAAATAAGCGGCCAAACCGACTTCAGAATCGTTAGCTAATTTAATGACTTGTTCATCAGTATCAAAGGGAACAATAGCGGCGAGAGGACCAAATGTTTCTTCGTGAATAACGTCCATTGTGGCGTTAATATTAGAGATAACAGTAGGTTGATAGAAGTTAGGGCCTAATTCAGTAGCGGGATTACCACCAACTAATAACTTACCGCCCTTCGAGAGGGCATCAGTAACATGTCGATGAGTCTTGGCAACCGCCTTATCAGTAATCATAGGACCGTGAGTAGTATCATTTTCGAAACCAGAGCCAATCTTGAACTTGGAGACTTCATTGGCCAACTTCTGAGCGAATTCATCATGAATGCTAGAATGAACGTAAATACGGTTGACACAGACGCAAGTTTGACCGGTACCACGGAACTTGCAGATTATGGCGCCCTTGATAGCTTCGTCAATATCGGCATCTTCAAAGACAATGAAGGGGGCATTGCCACCGAGTTCGAAAGAAAGCTTCTTAAGTGTATTTGATGATTGTTTCATAAGAATCTTACCCACACGAGTGGAACCAGTGAAGGAGATCTTCTTGACAATAGGGTTTTCACAGAATTCCTTACCAATGGGAGGACTATTGGATGAAGTAACCACGTTGATCACACCCTTGGGTACACCAGCCTTTTCAGCCAAATAGGCCAAAGCAAGAGCTGAAAAGGGAGTTTCATCACCGGGCTTAATGACCATGGTACAACCGGCAGCGAGAGCAGCACCGACCTTACGGGTGATCATAGCAGCGGGGAAATTCCAGGGGGTAATAATACCGCAAACACCAATGGGTTGCTTGATAGTATGAATTCTCTTGCTAGGGTCAGCGGAGGGAATGACATCACCATAAATACGGGGAGCTTCTTCGGAAAACCATTCGTAGAAAGTGGCGGCGTATACGACTTCAGTGGTGGCTTCAGCAATGGTCTTACCATTTTCTAAAGTAATCAATTTGGCTAAATCTTCCTTATTTTCAAGCATAAGCTCGTACATCTTACGAAGAAGATTGGATCTGTATCGGGGGGTGGTCTTCTTGAATTCCTTGAAGGCCACATTGGCATCATCGATGGCTTGCTTAACTTGGCTGATATCTAAATCCGCCGACGTACCAATGACGTCACTGGTAGCAGGATCTATTACTTCAAAGGTTTTTCCAGATGAACTCTTGACCCATTGGCCATTGATATAGGCATCCTGACGGAGCAAATCAGGGTTAGATAGGCCGGCAACGACCGAGGCCGTGGTGTATGAGCGAGATAGTGCGGCAGAGGAGTGAGTCATTAGTGTGTTAGAGGCAGGTTTGGTAACTTTTAATAAGGCCTGTTTAGTTATATTAATAGCAGCTGGTAACATTTAAGAAAAAGCGTGGGAAAACAGGGCAGAAGGGCGAGGATTATATAGCGTGGAAAAGGCAAACAGACCCTGATAACGCAAATTGCCGCCGCTATCTGGAAGGGCCCGCGAGCGCATAGCCTGCTGAGAGTTCGCCATAGTGCGGCGGCAGTTCTGCTGACGTAAGACAACTGACCGCATTTCATCCGCTGCTGACTCAGCCGTCAGCCTGTGGCCATTTAGCCGCCACAGGCTGGCGCTAACGTTTACGCCGGGGATCCACATGAACATGAACATAACATACAAGTAAATAAGATATATTAATGTAAATGTATATGTAAATGTAAATGTATATGTAAATGTAAATCTAAATGTAAAAAAACTAAATGAATACTGAATTGAGTCATGTAACGGGCATTGGTCTAACTATGTACAAAAGGCTTATATCCACAACTGCAGGTTTTAGCCTGGGTATTATTTCATCAAAGCTCAAGGCTTAACGGGAATCCTTAATATCTTTGTCGATCTTGGAGAATTCGGCTGACCAAATGGCATTGCCCTTGGCGGTTTCCACATGAGGGAATACGACATCAAACACCTCCTTGTACCATGATACAGGCACGGCTTCAATACCTTCCTTGACTTCAGCCGGGATTTCTTCCCAATCGGCAACATTTTCACGAGGGAAGATAATCTTAGTGGCACCACAACGTTTAGCGGCCACGCACTTCTCCTTTAAGCCACCAATACGAAGCACCTTACCCGTCAATGTCAGCTCACCGGTCATGGCGATAGTAGGATCAACGGGGCTTTCTAAGGCAAGTGACATAATACTGGTAGCCATGGTAATACCGGCCGAAGGACCATCCTTGGGAATACCACCTTGAGGGAAATGTAAGTGGATCATGGCTCTTTCGAAGAATCGATTTTCAGGGAATTTTTTACTAAGGAACATCTTAGTAAATGAGTAACCTAATGACGATGACTCCATCATTACACTACCTAATTGACCAGTGGCGTTGAACTTAGGCTTGGAATGGATATTAATAGCTTGTTCCAAAACACATTCAACGTAAACGGGCATACCACCATTCTCGGTCCAGCCAAGACCAAGAACCACACCGGGAGGTACATCATCACCAAACATTCGATCAGAAATATATAGAGCGGGGCCTAGGTACTTCTTTAATTCAGTCTCGGTGATATTAATCGGCTTAACATCTTCAGGTAATTGAAGCTTTTGAATCTTCAAGGAATTCAGTGAAACAGTACCGTCATCAGTAGTAGATTCCTTGGGTGCAGCATTATTAATCTGTTTGATTTCTTGCTTGGTTTCTTCCTTGACTTCTTCCTTGAGTTCTTCCTTGATTTCTTCCTTGACTTCTGTTACTTCCTTGGGTCTTTGATTGCTTTGAACACCGTGTGCAACTTCAATTTCATTTACAAAATTGTATGCCACCTTACGATAAACCTTATCAACTAACTTCTTCAAGTTACGAACACCATTTTCACGACAGTAACCCTTTATAAGATTCCATAAGGCGTCATCGGTAATGGTGACATCGACTTCACCTAAACCATTTAAATCCTTGGCATTAGGTACTAAATAGTTTTTGGCAATAGCCATCTTTTCTTCATTAATATAACCGGAAACTTCAATGACTTCCATACGATCCAATAAGGGAGCCGGGATGGTTTGCAAGCTATTAGCAGTACACACGAAAAGAGTCTTGGAGATATCCACGGGCACATCAAGGTAATGATCCATAAACTTATCATTCTGTTCGGGGTCAAAGATTTCCAAAAGGGATGAAGCAGGATCACCACGATTATTCTTGGATAACTTATCGATTTCATCAATAAGGATCATGGGATTCATAGTGGCACTCTTCTTTAAACTCTGAAGAATTTTACCCGGTAATGCACCCACGTAGGTTCTACGATGACCCTTTAATTCGGCCACATCATCCATACCACCCACACTAAATCGCGCAAATTTACGACTCAAAGCCTCGGCAATAGACTTGGCGATTGAGGTCTTACCAACACCGGGGGGGCCCACTAAACAAATAATCTTACCATCAATTTGACCTCTTAACTTACCAATAGCGATGAATTCCAAAATACGTTCCTTGACTTCCTTCATGCCGTAATGATCCTTATCAAGTTCGTATTTGGCCTTGGCGATATCATATTGATCAATGGAGTACTTCCCCCAGGGGAGCGTGGTAATGACATCTAAATAGTTTCTAGTAGTACCGTATTCGGCGGAATGAGATTCCAACGATTCTAATTTAGATAATTCATGTTCGTAAACCTCGCGCACCTCGGCGGGCATATCCAATTTCGCGGCACGCTCCTTAAGTTTATCAGTAAATACGTTCTTTTCATTTGTATTCACGCCTAATTCCTTCTGTAGAGCCTTCATTTGTTCTTGGATGCGATACTCGAGGTGCTTGCGGGCCACCTTGGAGTCAGTATTTTCCGCGGCCTTCTGTATCAAAACTTCAAAATCGATAGCACTCTTAAGTAAAGTATGAGCTTTAGCTAACGCATCCACGACATTAGTGATTTCAATAACTTGTTGTAATTCACTTGAAGTCGCCTTGGTCACCGCCAAGGAAATGTAAATCAACTGCTCGGGACTGTCCATGACGTCGGTAGGTACATTCTTGGATGAGTTCACATTTGACAAAAACATACGAACGGCGGCAACCCTAAGGCCTAAGTTATCTAAAAGCCGCTTGATATCAGCGGTACGTACGCGAATTTCTTCACTTTCAATATCGTAGGGATCAAAGTTGAGATCCTGCGATATGACAACGGGGACACGGTATTGCGCGAGGAAACCGGTACTGCAATTAGGATCGTTTAAGGGATTGTTATCAGAAGCGTTGTCCTCCTCAGTAGTTTCAGCGGTAGTCTCAGCAGTGGTGGTAGTTTCAGGAGTGGCTTCAGTAGTAGCAGTTTCAGCAACGACATCATCCGTAGGTTCACTAATTATCTTTTCCACTATTTCATTTTCTATGACCTTCTTTTCAACCATTTCCACCTCAGATTGTAAGAGCTCATTGATAATTTCTGATGAGGCCTTTTCCTCGACAATAGATTCTAAGGGATCTACGACCGAAGCCCGGGTAGGATTTGACGCATCAAGGTATTCAATAGACTGGAAGGAAATGGCATTAGCGGGTCTGAAATCAGTGATCTTGACTCTATTATGACCATAGAGAACCACAGTATAAGTTTGTTGACCGGGGATATCACCGGTGTTACGGTAGATACCATTAACCTGACAGAAAGTACCCACGGGGTGAACTTCCTCGATATCGTTAAAGATGTTGCTTTCGATGGAGAGATCCTTACGTAAAAAAACCGTGATAAAGCTCTGCTTCATGGCAGCACATTGGCCGATACCGTCAATAATGTCCTTTTCATTGATTCGGATAAAACTGGTGTGGCCGGGCAAAACGGGTCTTCCATTCACGGCCAAGGCCAATACTGGAGGGCGGAACATGACATCGGACCCGGATCCGGACGATGGCGAACCAGGGGGTGGCGATGAAGAATCGTTAGTACCACTACTATTAATCGGCGAATTCAATTTGGATGAAAAGGTGTTGTTAGCAGTACTGGCAGGAGATTCGACCTCGCCGATCTTCTTAATAGGTGACTTCTTTTCTTTCTTACTAGGACGCTCTGATTTCTTAGCCGGCTTGGGGATAGATGTCGATTTATCACCAGATGGGGGAGTACTAGGCGAATCGGACTTGGGAGTACTAGACGAATCAGACGAGGGAACATCAGAAAGATTATTACCCGAATCGGGCTTAGATACATCGTCTTTAAGTAAAACGGCCGATGGTGTTTGATGGTATAAATATTGATTAAAGACAGGTGTGTGGACAATTACCGGGGTGTTGTTCTTTCTTGATTGGGATGCAAAGGTGGCCGTGGCTAATTTTTCCTCAGCCAATTGACGGAAACTATCAAAGTTGCCAACGGATCCGGTCTGAAGGGCTGCCAGAGGGTGGTCCTTGGATTTATTGCCACCATTGGATGTGGAGTAGTAGAGCACGGCTTGACCCCGGGATCGGGCCACACCCTGTCGTAAACTTATCAAAGAACTCGAGCAAACACCGCGAACGGACAACGAAGCATTAACCATACGCATTCTGTAGGTATCCGGTAGATATATTTGATTGTGTTTGTTCTCGGGTTTGTTTTCTGTTTCGTTAGATGAAGTATGTCAGTTCAAAGAAACCTCTTGAACTAGATTAATAAACAATACAGTCAAATAGGGTAAAGTGTATAGGGCGTCTTTTGCGATCTATAACTGTAGGCGCGGCAGCAAAGAGAACCAAAAGTTTTACCAGTAAGGGTGGATAGACAGAATCCGAAGAATTAGTATGAACTAAGGAATGAAATTCAACTAAAGACCGGTGGAAATCCGAAAGCGTGAGATGTACCCGATCTTGGATCTGTTTGAATCTCCCTCGCCACAAAGGTTGTGTGGGGGTTACCCGGCCGTGTGGCCCGATTATAGCAGATTCGCCTGAGCTATTCAGGCCAGAGAGTATCGTTACAATAGATAATATATATATGTATGTATTAAAATGAAAAGATATACAACTATAGCCCTCAGTAATTAAAATTGTAGTTTTCCCAACCGCGCGAGCCGGTATTACCTGGTGCGGGCGCGGGTGCGTGACCAGGGGCAGACGGTGGACCTGGAGATTGAGTGGAAAAGCTATTATCTTGGTACGCATTTGGGTTGTAACCTGACGGAGTGTTGTAAATATTCGTACCGTTTTCGCTGTAAGATGGCTGTCTGGTGAAGTAGGGATCACCAGAGCCCGATGATATAGAACCGGGCTTGGGTGGTAGTGACGGAGCTGACGATAATGGAGGCATGGAGGAGGGTTCCGCTTGACCAAATGATAAACGAGACAACTGGTCCCTCAGTGAATTCTGTTCTGAGTCGGCTTGCGATGATTTAATGGATTGATAAATACCACGACCCTCATCGCGTCTTGAGGTAACAAATTTTTCCACATTGGTCATGATACTTGTCACATAAGTCGATAAATTCGCGTAAAATTCACTGCCCTTAGTCTTTCCCACCGTGATCTCAAACCAAGTCTTGTAGGCCTTTTCGAACCGAGTATTTAAAGTTCTATGCCAGGATTTCTGTTCCTCATTACCACGACGTCGCTTTTGGACGATTTCGTCATCCATGACCGATCGCCAGGTGATGGTAAGATCCTGTAAAAGACCATGCTGGTGTGAAATCGTAGCATCAATACGCGCTCGGTAGGGATCGAATTTAGCCAACTCACGTTTAAATAAGGATTCTTCACTATTGGGCATATTTTTATTCAGAATCAGTAATGATGATATATCATCATTGTGAAGTTTGGTCTTAAACTCGGCGAAAACGGTTTCACGTTCCTTTTGTATTTTGATCAGTTTATCATAAATCAGTTGTGCTTTAGCCAAATTGGCCTTGAGCTTCTCATCATTTTTATGCAAAGTAGTATCGTCCAAATCCAGCAAACTAGTTTGGGGCTTAGATGCCGTCGTAGATGATGACAAAACCCCGTCCTTAGAACTTGATTGGTAGAGTTGAGCCAAGGTGGAACTGTGAGGGCCCTGAGCCAAGATATTAATATCGGATCCGAAGGATTCGGCCAATAGAGATAATTTTTGGTCTGATGCACTCGCTGTGGCTAAGGTTTCCTTGGCCCGTTGTAGATCAGTGAAAAACGCCATATTGAATAATTCGGATGAACCTTGGGTCCATCTATCACCATAGTGGGCTTTCATCTTTGAACATTCGGCAGTCTCATCACGAAGTAGAGATTCAGCACGCTGGATTTGATTGTATATATCACGATTAGCTCGGGTGAGAGGTTCAAGTGAAATATCACAACCATTGGCACTGATATCGCCCGCCCATTCGATTACCTTAGAATCGACTTGAGATGATGAACCTGAAGCAGTAGAGGAAGAAGATGAAGACGAAAGAGATCTACTGATCTCATTTAAGGATACGGGGAGACCCAAGAATTCCAAAGCTGATGCGAGTTCTTCATGAGCGATTTCTAGTCGTTCGGCTTCGACTCGAATCAAACCAGCCTTTTCCTCAGAGTAAAGACTGCTCTTTTCATGAACCGCGAGTGGGATGAGATTCTCAAACAAATCGTTGCCAATAAGACTAGCAATTTCTTCATCTTTATAAAGTTCACCAAGCGGGATCGGCTTAGCGGCATCCATCGCCGGTATATCAGCTAGGGCGGTGGGTAAGGGGATAGTGGCATGATAGACGAAATCATTATCCTTTTCGAGAACACCAAGACTTTCGTCGACGGATTTGGATAAATTAGTCACTGTGGTATTAATATTGGGATAATAAAGAGAAGTATTAACCTTTAGGGCATCCTTAGCCGCTGATTGGGCAAGTCGCAGAGCAGCAATGGCATGTCCGTATTTACCAGTAGCAGCTAAATGATTAGAATTTAATTGGTGACATAACGCTAAATAATAGTTGGACTTGGCTGAAGCTAATGAAAGCCATTTGGTCTCACCCCAGCTGTGGAGGGTATGGACGGCAAGCAATTGTTCATGCGCCGCCGTGTAAAGATTGGTGGCTGATTTAGCCAATTTAGCCAACATTAAAGGTTTAGTCTTCCCATCTGCAATCAAACGAGAGATGAAAGAATCCTGGGCCTGGGCTAACATTAATTTAAGCAGTGCCTTGATAGTATCTTGCGATAAATCGGTACTTGGGGCATGTAAGAAATTCTCAGAGATATAGGTCAGAATGCCAGCTGCCGACTGGAAGCCGTTATAAGCTAATTTAAAGTCATCACTATCCACGGCGATATGCGAGTAAACCGCGGCCAAATTGAACAAAATACTGGCTTTCTCGAACGCCAATGACCGTTGACTCGTTGAGGTCTTGCTGTATGCGTCATACCAGGTGAACTTGACGTTACACTCCGTCTCGGAAACGGGGATTCGCAAGCCAATTAGTTCCAGTTGGCCATAATAACGGTAGAGAATATCACGGCCGGTAGCATCGGGGGCCACGCCTCGGGTGTCATCCCGCAATTTGGTGAATCGGGCAATCTCGGCCTCGAAGGACTCGTACTGGCCGTAGACTCGACTGATGTAGCGTTTGAGTCCGCTGGCCCACGCGGCATCTTCGGTGGTCTTGAGCGGCAGCGAGACCAGACTAGGAGACATTGGTAGGTGTGAGAATAGTACGAATGGTGAGAATAGTGAGAATATTGAGAATAGTGAGAAGTAGGGGCGAAACCACTGGAAAATAGGTGCAATACGCCTGATCAGCCATCCCGTAGGGCCTAAAACACAAAAGGGGCGATAAGACGGCAGAGCAAACAAGCCCTAACCTCTCCGGCCACCTTTCAGTTCCCATCGCAGCAGAGGACTCTCAGTGCCAACTGACGTTTAGAGAGATATAAATATATATACACACACAAGATGTCGCGCGCTACGCAAGTGTTGAGAAACCTCATTGTCCTGTACTTGGTCTACATCGCCCTCTACCGCGGGCTTATCCCCCTCCCCGCCGTGGTCTACGAGCAAATCGTGCCCGTTCTGCCCTGGTGGCTGCTGGTGACCTGCGGTGCCTACACTCTGGGCACCCTGGGCTACGATGTCCTGAGCTTCAACGACAAGAAGGACAAGTATGAAGAGCTTTTGGTGGTATGTATACGGTATGGCCGCATATGGCTTTATCAATGAATGAATGAATGAATGAATGAATGCAAGACTAACTCAGTTCTATATAGGAGATCCAAGAAGCGAGGGCCGATCTGAAGGCCAAGGGTGTCGATGTCGAATAATTGGCCCGCCCCGCAATTGCAATTTTATTTATTATCCGAAATATAAAAAAATAAACTAATATCCTCATGTATTCACGTAATTTGTGTATTCATATTCCCATATTCCTGTATTTCTTACCCTGGAACTTATCTCTCGCTTCCCCGGCGGATGTGTGTTGGCTTCCATTGGCAAAGAGGTTGTTGTTGGCTCAATCAACCTCGAGAGTCAATTCGACCACTTGATCCTATACTCAATTTATTGTCAAACAAAATAAGCCAAGATGGACCAAAATGAACCAAAATCGTTAGTCTTTATCGTAAATATGTAGTCTCGTTCGCGTAGGGATCCCCAGAGTGTTGGTTATTACAGCTTCCAAAACAACCCCTCGTAGGGCAACACAAGCAAACCCTATCAATTGAATATTAAATAATGGCTTTTTTTATTTATTTTATTCTATTTTATATTATTTTACTTTATTTTATTATAGTACACACTAGAAACTGAAAAACCGTATACTAGGCCAACGATTACCCTGCCGCCCCACCCTAATCTAATCTCAGAAAAAGAAAAAAAAGAAGAGAAAAAGTCACATTGGAGGCCCAACATCGCTAAATCAGTAGTTAAATAAACCACTTATCTTTACAAAAAAAATGGACGACGATTTATATGACGAGTTTGGTAATTATTTAGGTATTGGCGATGAAGCTGATTCCGATGCTGAATCGTATCATGGTGATGTTAATGGTGAAATTAAGCCCGAAATGTCCAATAATGGCCGCGATGACCACTTAGATGATGACATTTCGATGATGCAAGAAGAAGAACAAGATAACATTGAGGATGTGGAAAATTACGCCGTGGTACTTCATGAAGATAAACAATACTACCCTGACGCGTCGCAAGTGTATGGTGAAACCGTAGAGGTTTTATTGCAAGAACAAGATACGCAATCGCTCGCGGAACCCATTATTAAACCCATAGATACCAAACGATTCATTTTAGAAGATCAGGGCGAGGATGTACCTAGGGTTAATTATTCGAATGAATACATGACCGATCTTATGGCCTACCCTGAACTCATTCGTAATATCGCGCTGGCCGGTCATTTACACCATGGTAAGACGGCGTTTTTGGATATGTTGGTTCTGGAGACCCATGACGTTAAGCCCAAGGTGGGCAAACAATTGGAACAACAGTTGAGATACGTGGATACTCATGTTTTGGAAATGGAGCGGGGGATTTCCATTAAGGCATCGCCTATGTCATTAGTGTTGGAATCATCCCGGGGTAAATCTCACCTGATCAATATTATTGATACCCCAGGCCATGTGAACTTCATTGATGAATTCGCCGCGGCCACTCGTTTAGTGGATGGTATTTGTTTAGTGGTGGACGTTATTGAGGGACTGATGATTAATACGGAGTTGGTAATTAAGCATGCGCTTACGAACCAAATTCCTATGACGCTGATTCTTAATAAAATCGACCGTCTGATCCTTGAACTCAAATTACCCCCGCAAGACGCTTATTATAAGATCAAGCATGTATTGGATCAAGTGAATGGGTTTATTTATCAAACCAGTGCTAGTGTTTTCACGGGTCAGGATGAAGAAATACCGAGATTATCACCGGAACGCGGCAATGTTATTTTCGCGTCGGCGTCCACCGAATGGTGTTTCTCGCTTAATTCATTCGCCCGCATGTACGCTGAACAACAAACCCAGACCGCTATGGACTCGGACGCCTTCGCTACTCGTCTATGGGGTGACATCTTCCACACGCCGGGTTCAACCAAATTCAGCCGTAAACCCCTCAACAGTTCGTCCAAGCGAACGTTTGTGCATTTCATCCTCGAACCCTTATACAAGCTATACGCGCATACTTTAGGCGAAGATCAAGCATCACTTAAGAAGGTCTTGCGATCGTTGAATATTGAACTCAAGCCTGCCGTTTACAAATTAGATGTAAGACCCTTGCTTAAAGTGGTGACCAAGGCGTTTTTCGGTACCTCGGCCGCGTTTGTGGATACCTTGTTGAAACATGTGCCGTCACCGGTGGAGAATGCGAGTACAAAGCTTAAGACTACATATATGGGACCGATTGACGAAAGCGACGACGCCGTTAGAGGTATGCTCGAGTGTAATAATAATAACAACAACAACAACAACAACAATAATAATAATAACAATAATGTGCCGACGGTGGTACAGATTGCTAAATTGTTCAACACGGCCAAATGCGATGGGTTCTACGCCTTTGGTCGAGTCATGAGTGGGTCCTTATCCCTAGGACAAACCGTTAATGTCCTTGGTGAAAGTTACCGTGAGGATGACCAAGAAGATATGATGACTTGTAAAGTACAATCATTGTTTATTTCACAGTCGAGGTATAAATTAGCCGTTAATGAGGTGCCAGCCGGTAATTGGGCCCTGATTGGTGGTATTGATTCTAATATCGTTAAATCGGCTACTGTTTTCAGTGCGGAGTCCTTTGAGGGTAATATGCATATTTTCAAACCCATCAACTATATTTCGGAACCCGTTTACAAAGTGGCCGTGGAACCCTTTAACCCGTCGGAACTTCCCAAGATGTTGGACGGGTTAAGAAAGGTTAGCAAATCTTACTTGTCATTAGTATCTAAAGTGGAAGAATCCGGCGAGCATATCATTATTGGTTCCGGTGAACTTTATATAGATAGTGTATTACATGATCTTCGACGACTCTACACCCAGATGGAGATCAAGGTATCGGACCCCGTGACCCGATTCGGTGAAACCTGTGTTGAACAGAGTGCTATCAAATGTTATGCCGAGACGCCTAATAAACGAAACAAGATTACCATTATTAGTGAACCCTTAGAGGATGGTATTGCTAGTGATATTGAGAGTGGTCGGATTAATATCCACTGGCCCGTGAAGACCATGGGTAAATTTTTCCAAGAGAATTATGATTGGGATCTTTTAGCCTCGCGATCCATTTGGGCGTTTGGACCGGACGATATGGGGCCCAATATTCTTCAGGATGATACCTTATCTACTGAAGTCGATAAACGGGTGCTTTCATCAGTGCGTGAATCGCTCCGACAGGGGTTCCAATGGACGGTCCGTGAGGGCCCGCTTTGTGAAGAACCAATCCGTAATACGAAATTTAAAATCACCGATATGGTATTATCTGATTCTCCCATTTTCCGCGGCGGTGGACAAATGATCCCTACGATGCGTCGGGCGTGTTATTCCTCATTTTTAATGTCATCGCCTCGTCTTATGGAACCCGTGTACGCGTGTCATATTACCACGCAAGCCGATCACGTTGATAAGATTTATAAAGTCTTGGCGAAACGTCGAGGCCATGTCATTTCAGATGAACCCATAAGTGGTACACCATTATATTTGATCAAGGGGTTGATCCCGGTAATGGACGCCAATGGGTTTGAAACCGATATTCGAATTGTGTGTTCGGGCCAGGCTATGTGTTCGTTAGTGTTTGATAAATGGCAGATTGTGCCGGGGGATCCCTTGGATAAGAATATTAAGATTATCCCATTAGAGGCGTCAAGACCCGATGCCCTGGCGCGCGATTTTGTGCTCAAGACTCGTCGTCGTAAGGGTTTGAGTGATGATCCTAGTATTGCAAAGTATTTAGATGAATCACTGATTGATTCCTTAAGGGAAGCCGGATTATTGGATTGATTAAATTATGTGTAATACTAAGTATATATGTATTTAGAAATAAAAGAAAGAAAGAAAGAAATATATATATATATATTAGATAATGGATTCCACTTTACCGGCGTACTTGAGGGTATTGTTAATAACGCGTTCTGACGAGGCTAAGGAAGTCAGGGTCGAGTTAGCCGAGTCAGCGGTATCGGCCGAAGGGAAGGTAATACGACCGTTTGTGATGGACCAATTGGGTTGATCTTGTACGAAATCAATGACTTGTTGATCGGTTTGGAAGAAAAACAGCGATCGGGCATTGGCGATGGGTAATGAGCCATAGGCCTTTTCCGCACAAAGCGCGATTTCACCCCTTAGCGCGTAGGCCAGGGTATCGGCAAACAGTGAGAATTCGGGGCCGGGGACCTGTGATTGCTGGCTGATGGCCTTGTATACCTTATCATAGGAGCCCTCCATGAGCCATCGTTCCAAGCGGACCGGGTATGATAGATAGGTGTCGGTCTCCAGCGCGCCGTCGACCTCACCCAGGGTCTCCAGTTCGGTGTGGAAGGCCACGATTTCATTACGGGACAGCAGCAAGAGCAGGTACAGGGCCATTAGCTTGTTTTCGTTGGGCGACGAGCCCAGCACGCCGGTGGCGGCCGGGGCGTAAAAGGGTCGCAATTGCATGATATAGCGCTCCAACTGGTCCTCCTGGCCGAGATGGACGGCGGCCAGCGCGGCCATTTCCAGGATATCGCGCGTGGCCAGCAAGTCGCCGCGGGGGGTGGTGGCAAAGTCGGGGGTCAGCAGCGCCGACTGGGCCAGCTGGAGCTTGACCGCGGGCAGGATCTGGGCGCAGGCGGCGTAGTCGGCGGCGTGGAAGGCCTGGGTCAGGCGGGCGAGGGAGTCCTGGTGCGACATGGCAGCGAGGTCGGCGGATACGGGGGTGGAGGGGGGGGGGGGGGGGGGGTATTTGCGCTGAAATACCGGGGAATACACCGTGAAACGACACTCTCAGGAAGTCTCAGGGCGACGAAGGACACAAAAGAGTGCGACGTCCAGCGGAAATCCCAGCCTGGAGCGCGTGGGTTAGGGTAGCGGGGCCCGGTGGTGGACGGGGCCAAGCTGGCGAATATAGCACGATATACACCGGTGTAATATAATATAGCTAGTCCAGGGCGAGTGCGGTGCCATTGTAGCCCGTCGTGGCTCGCTCCAGGCGCCACCGGCGGCGCGATCGGGGCCAGATGGCGGTGGGCTCGTTGCTGGCACGGCGATTCGCTGCGATGCCAGTTTTCTCCCCAGCGTTTTCGGACGTCGTTTCGGATCATCAGTCCTCCTCCGCTGCTGCCACTCGCCATCACGCGCAATTCGCCTGGATCGCCATTACCACCACGCCCAGGGACTCGTCTGGCTCCTCTCGCTCCGTCTCCGCCGCCTCTGCCGTCTCTGCTGCCTCCGCCGTCTCTGCTGCCCCCCCCCGACCCGGCCCTTTGCCCCGTAATGACGCCTCCTGCCGGCGCTGACAAGCGCAAATTGCTGCCGGCCCTGGACACGAACCTGTCGCCGAATTCCACGGGCCCTGTTGAGTAAGTTTGCGAAACGCCCTTAGGGCTAACCTTGTCGATGATTTGTCTTTTTCTTTGCCCCGTTTCAAGCACTAACCCCCCCTGGTTTAGCCCCGATTCATCTTCGGCCCCCCAATTACCCGACGATCCTCCGCTGGACGAGGATCATCCACAACATCATTCGCACCGTCATGATTTGCATTTGCATCCATCGTCTAAACTCGATCATACCGTACACCCCCATGCGGATGCGGATGCGGATGCGGATGTGAATGCTAATGCTAATGCCAATGCTAATGCTAATGTGAATCAAACTCAAAATGAAAATCAAAACCCGACTTTGAGATCCACCTCCGCTAATCCATCCTCGACTAATCCATCCTCCACTAACCCATCCTCCACTAACCCATCCTCCACTAACCCATCCTCCACTAATCCGTCCTCCCCCCACACCTCAGAATGTGAATCCGATTTTTCCGATACCGATACCGACACCAAGGAAGAAGAAAGCGAAGAGGACTATCGCAAGGGTGGTTACCATCCCGTACGTATTGGAGAAACCTACAAAAATAATCGTTACACCATTGTGCGTAAACTAGGTTGGGGCCATTTCTCTACCGTTTGGTTGGCCCGTGATAGCTTAAATGACGATAGACATGTGGCCCTTAAAGTCGTACGCTCGGCTCCCCAATATACTGAAACCGCCATCGATGAAATTCGTATGTTGCGTAAGATTGTAGAAGCTAACCCTAATCACCCCGGTAAGGCCCATGTGGTTGAACTACTGGATTCGTTTAAGCATATCGGACCTAATGGTACTCACGTTTGTATGGTATTTGAAGTCTTGGGTGAAAATCTTTTGGGTTTAATCCAAAAATACGATCATCGTGGTATACCCATGGCCTTGGTTAAACAAATTACCAAACAAGTCCTCCTGGGTTTAGATTATCTTCATCGTGAATGTGGCGTCATTCATACGGATTTAAAGCCCGAAAATGTCCTGATCGAAATCGGTGACGTCGAACAAGTACTTAAGATTTTGCAACAACAGGAAGATGAAGCCAAGGCCAAGGCTCAAACTCGTCTTGATAATAATCATAATCATAATCATAACTCATCCGATAATTCCAATATTATTAAAAGTCCACAATCGGCCTCATCACGACATGCCGGTCGACGATTCCGTCGTCCTTCAGTAGTTACAGGATCGCAACCCTTGCCTAGTCCCTTACGTTCCAATAAGGCCGGTGGCAGTTTCTTTTCGGATTTAAATATGACCCCGTCCTCGGAACCTAGCAATAAGGCTAGTAATTTAAGTACGGTCACTAATGCCACTGATATGGATACTACCACGGGCGGAAATAATGATGATGATAATAATAATGACCCTAATTCATCGGCATCGGAAGCCATCACTGAACCTATTAATGGACCCTTGTCCAAATTTAACATTGGTTCTCGTGAAGGATCAATGGTTAAGAATAGTCAAAATACGGAATCTAATGATTCGGCAGTATCCCCGACTTCCACACCCTCGCCTACCGCGCCTAATCCTACTATGGAATCGGCAGTTACTCCTACTGCTAATACTACTACAACTACTACCACCATTATTGAGTCATCTACAACGCCACTGACTCGTACGACCTCTTCTACGGTCACCGCACTCTCTGACGGCTTAATCTCGGTTAAAATCGCTGATCTCGGTAATGCCTGTTGGGTGAATCATCATTTTACCAACGATATCCAAACTCGACAATACCGTTCGCCGGAAGTTCTCTTGGGTTCATATTGGGGTGCTAGTGCTGATGTATGGAGTATGGCTTGCATGTCATTCGAACTTCTCACGGGTGATTACTTATTTGAACCTCGTTCCGGTAGTAAATTCAGCAAGGACGATGATCACCTGGGTCAGATTATTGAATTATTAGGTCGTCTGCCAAAGCAAGTCATGCTTACCGGTAAATGGACTTCGGGATTCTTTAATCGTCGTGGTGAATTAAGGAATATACCTAAATTAAAGCCCTGGGCATTACAAGAGGTCCTTAAGGAGAAATATAATTTTAGTCAAAAGGAAGCCGCGGTTTTGAATTCCTTTTTCTTACCCATGTTGGAATTAAACCCTAAAAAGCGCGCCGAAGCCGGTGGTATGACCCTTCATGAATGGCTTAGTGATACTATGGGTATGGAAAGTATTCAATTAGATGATCGCCAAGTCGGACAACCCGGTGAAGACCTCATTGAGGGTTGGTCCTCCGAAAGTAAGAAGAGAAAGTAGTGTGGGTTGTTGGTTCACGGTTAGGACGTTGGATGGTGTCTTTGAATAATCTATCTTGGACTATATTTTGTCCTTTGTCTTTGGTTAGTCTATTACACCCCTTCTCCCCCCCCCCTTCCCTCCCCCCATAACATTAACCTTATATAACATACTCTATTCTATTCTACTATGTAATTTTTTTTGGTTTGGTTTCGTTCCGCTTCATCTCTTCTTTTTTTATATCCCCTATTCTTTTCGTTTGAGAAATCATGCTTTGATTTCAAATTGTGTATATTGGCATATGTATATATGTATATTTATTTAATAATATATGTATATTTATTAAACCCTTGTCGCCAGAAATTCTCACCCAAAAAAAAAAACCAATTGTAGGAAGTAAATCTTGGAGCACACAATTTATTCAAATTAACCCAAAAACTTCAAAAAGCAAAACTGCAATATCGCAGATATTTAAATTTAAAGGTGAATTTAGTTGCCAAAAAAATACTTTGGTTATAATAACTACAGCTTTTAGAGTTTAATTGTGCAAAATAGAGTTTTACATACGGAACTAATTCCATCTAGAGAATATATAGCAAAAATAAAAACAGTAGGATCTTTGGTAGGATCACTAACTTGTTTCAAAACTTTAAGCCAAATAATCA
>JAKTWC010000145.1:0-21064 GCA_030560865.1 Nadsonia starkeyi-henricii
TGTTGGTCCACTTCTTGGTCTTGGGGTTGAAGTAAGAATCACCCCAAAGTCTGGTCATCATCTTGGATCTGTCAACACCGAACTTCTTGGAGTAACGGGTAGCGAATTGACGGACGGTGAAGGCCCAACCGTGAAGACCGGAGGCGAAGGCAACGGTACCTTGTTCAGGGTAGACTTGAGCGTCACCGAGGGTTTCATCCTTGTAAGTGGAGATAATGACGTTAACGGATTCAACGGTACGGGAGAAAGATTGGTAAAGATCTTCCTTGGTAACTTGAAGTTCGAGAAGGGCACGATCGACCTTGTTGATGACAACAACGGGCTTAATACGTTCACCAAGGGCTTGACGAAGAACGGTTTCGGTTTGGACACAGACACCTTCAACACAATCGACAACGACAAGGGCACCATCGGTGACACGAAGGGCAGCGGTGACTTCGGAGGAGAAATCAACGTGACCGGGGGAATCGATAAGATTAATTAAGAATTCGTTACCGTTGGTCTTTTGCTTAATATCAGCGACATCAGATTCGTTCATTTCAGCGTAAAGGGAGATAGCGGTAGACTTGATAGTAATACCTCTTTCTTGTTCATCCTTTCTGGTATCCATGAAACGGGCATCACCGGCCTTGGCGGCGGAAATGATACCGGCCTTTTGGACCAAGGAATCGGTAAGAGTGGACTTACCGTGATCGACATGGGCAATGACGGACATGTTACGGACATTGGTGACCTTGTCCATAAGGCCACGCATTTGATCGACAGTGAAGTTAACCATTTTGAATTGTTGTTTTTTTCGATACCGAGAGGAAAGGAAAAAAGAAAAGAAAAGGAAAAGGAAAAGGAGAAGAAAAGGAGGAAGAGAGAAAAGAGGAAATGAAAGGGGAAAAAAAATTATTCGGGATTCCAATTTTTTTCGATTTTTTTTTTAATTCTTTTTTTTTTTTTTGTTTTTTTTTTTGTTTTTTTTCGTTTTTTCGGTATGGACCAAAAGGCGTGATGGAGGTTACGCGGACTCAGTGCTGCCGATTACCCGGGAGATTGCTCGATTATTATTAAAAAATTTGGTCTCTGGAGGATTGCGATTCCAATGGAAGCCGTTTAGGAGGATGAAACCCCGGGTGGTGTGGAGAAAAGTGGACATTCGTCGAGTCGGGGCGTGAGTTTGGCCAATTGTCTAATGGCGGAGGATGGTGGAGCGGTTTGGTGGTAGTGGGTCCGGCGGTGGACGCAGGGCCAGTAGTCTATAGGGGTGAATAGAATCAAATAATATCCGTATAATCAATAAGCCATGTAGGAATCGTAAACTGAGTGTGTAAATGGCATGGATGGCCGGTGTTGCGAGTGGCAATGGATAGTTTACCAATGTCGCCAGGGTCATTCGTGGGCTGTATAGCTACAGATCAACGGTATTGCAATCTACTATGGCCATGGCGGGCCTCGTCTGGCGTCGGGGGCATTCGGTGGATAGGTTATTTCAGCAATTATGTTTTCTAACGCATTCCACGGACAGGTTATTTCAATTATACCAAATAACGCCTTCGCTGACGTTCTGGCCATGCTGATGAGCTGACACGAACCTTCATTTGTAGCCAAACCACCCATTGGAAACGACGTCCACGAGGCCAATCGCACCCCCACCCCGCAATTGACTAACATATACAGACCAATTTTAGTCAATTGGCACAAACTAGCGCTCTAGAAGCCATTGCACTACTTTTTATCCCCAAACACCCGGTCCCTGGCCCCATAATCCACGGGTCCGCCGTCGCGCCCGCGTAGCCGCCATACCGCGCACATCGCCGTCCGCCCCACCCACTAAACATCGTTTGCTTCACTACGGGCTTTATCGACATCCACCACCACTATTTTATTAAGCAAACCATTACAATTAAACCATGCCTGGGCTCAGTTTCGACCATTACCAGCGTAATCAGCATCTGGCGTCCTCCGGGTTCGCCGTGCCCAAGACCACATCCACCGGTACCACCATCGTGGGGTGCAAGTTCGAGGGTGGCGTTGTCATTGCCGCCGATACTCGGGCCACCGCCGGCGACATCGTGGCCGATAAAAACTGTGAAAAGCTCCATTGTATTAGCCCCAATATCTGGTGTGCCGGGGCCGGTACGGCCGCCGACACGGAAATGGTTACCCAGATTATATCGTCCAATATCGAATTGCATGCGCTCAGCACCGGCCGTCAGCCCCGGGTGGTTACCTGTTTGACCATGCTTAAGCAACATTTGTTTAAATACCAGGGCCAAATCGGGGCCTATTTGATTGTGGCCGGCGTGGACCCCACTGGTCCTAATTTAATGTCAATCCATGCCCACGGGTCCACCGACGTCGGGTACTACCTCTCGCTAGGGTCCGGTTCCATGGCCGCCATGGCCGTGTTGGAATCCAAATGGAAACGTGAGATGAATAAGCAAGAGGCCATGGACCTGTGTGCCGAGGCCATTGAATCCGGTATTTGGAACGATTTGGGTTCGGGTTCTAATGTGGATATGTGTGTGATGGAAGTCGGCAAGGATTCCGTATTGCACCGTAATTATAGAACGCCAAATGTGAGGGCTCAAAAGGAACGTAGTTATAAGTTTGCCAGAGGTACTACCGGTATCATGAGTCAATCGATTCGTAATCTAGTTGAGGTGGTGGAGATTGAAGTGCCAACTACTGAGGAAATGGAAGTCGATAGTTGATCAATATTTATTATACATATATTTAGAATGACTTGTTAAAAATAAAACTAACTTGAAAAATTAATCTCAAACTAAACGTGTATTTATTAACCAAACTAAAAAAAAACCTCTTGGTAAAACTAAAAAAAACCTCTTGGTAAAACTTAAGTCAATTACCATACCGTATACCGTAAACCTTATAGACTGTAAAATAAAAATAATAAAATAAAAATGACAAAATAAAAATGACAAAATGAACTTAAAATAATACTTCTACTTTCCACACAACTCCTTAAGGGCAATGTTGGTACCTTCCACAATAGCCAAATGTTCCACGGCATGTAATCTAGCTTCGTAATCGTCCAGGGTCTCGTTCTTGTTCAATAGCAACTCCTTGACTAATAAAGGTTCACCTTCATCGACTTCAGTGATCACCTTATGGATCATCACCCCGGCCTTTTCAATTTCACCTCGTCGGCCGGCCTCCCAGGCTCTTTCAATGGCATGGGTACCGGCAAACGCACCAGGCAAGGCCGGATGTAAATTAATGATGGGCACCTTTTCACTTTCCAACAAGGTCAAGAACGAGGGGGCCAGGATCAGCATCCAGCCGGCACATACCACGAGATCGGGCTTATCCTGGAGGATATAAGACGCTAGATCCACATTGAACCTCTGGCGGGCCAGCTTGCGCGCGGCCTTGTCCTCCTTGGCGATGCCCGCGTAGTATTTGCCCTGTAGATCATGGACAAACGTCGGGATCTGGGCCCGTTCAGCCCGAGTGAGGCCCATGACCCCGGGGGACGACGAGATCACCTGGGTGATGGTGGCCTGGAGGGCCCCGGACGCGGTGGCGTCAATAAGCGCCTGTAAATTGGTACCGGACCCGGAAATAAGCACGACAATCTTGGGGTTCGCCATTGTGAAGAAGACGAGGACAAACGACAGCAAACGAGACGAAACGGCACGGAAACGAGGGCGCTCGAGGGTGGCTTTCAGCGAGAGAATGGTGGGTGTGCAAAGCCCTGGAATGAGTCTTTGGCCCGAAATCACGAAAATCCCATTGGGAGCTTTGGCTCGTTGGACCCATCCAACATCGAACCAAAGTCGAATCGGCCCATAGTTAAGACCTGAGATAGACCCCGCCACCGACCAAACGAACATACCCCTGTTTTCTATTGCCACTTGGCCAGACGCATGATAAATGACCATCAGTGAGGACCCTGTGACACCGCCCCAGTCGCCGCTACCTGGCCCGGCATCGTCGCAACTGTCGGCCGGGGCCACCCATATCCACCCGCCGCCCATCGCCATATCGGCCAATGGACGATCCACGCCCGAGGGTGGTGGCGCCAGGATAGCGGATTCGCCCCGGGAGCCCGTTAGGCGACGTCGCCGGCGGTCGGAGCCTGGCCATCCTCGCTCAAGGGGGAGTGTTAGCTCGGGGTCATCGACCCCGGCACCACCCACGAATCAGAGTAACACCGCGGTGGCATGGCATGCCACAAACCAACTGTATTCTAACCTGCTCATATTAGAGGAGTCGTTAAGGAGCCAGTATATCAAACAGCGACTGATTCGGCGTAAATACACCTTGTTTTACTTTTCCCTAATTGCCCTGATAATCTACCTGGCCTACTATCAACTCCTCAACCCGTCGCCGTATCGGTATTTATACATTTTCTTCAATTTGGCCCTGGTATCGGCCACGATCACCGTTGGCATCTTCCATCTCATGGGACTCTATACCAAACTGATTGTGCATCCGAAACGGTTCCTCTTGTACGCCAATAAGGGGATTCGTACCTTCAACGTCAAGGCCGTGCGCGTGCCGTCCTCGTGGAGACTCAGCATACTCCAACTCTTACGACATCGATCCTATCGCTACCGAGGCGGGGATTTAGTTAAATTGGTCCTGATCCCGCGTGCCTTCAGTTCCGACATTCGTGAAGGGTGGGAAATTTACCGTCAGGAGTACTGGGGCCGTGAAAACCATCGGCGTGAATTACAAGGTGGCATCATCCGTCAACGGTCACCCTCGATTGTCAGCCCGACGACAATAACCCCGAATAATATGGCATCTACAACGGGATCATCGCCTAAACGTCGTCCTCATCCTTCGCCGCTTAATGGGGCTAATGGCGGGGTTGACGACAATCGGCAAAGACGCAAACCCAGTGCTACACTTAGACCTTAGCTTGAAAATAGCCTGTAAAATATATATTTATTGTTTTTATTAATCTCTTATTGTAATTGTTTAATTTTTTAGTTTTTTGAAGAAAAAAATGAACCAAAAAAAATGGAATCTCAAGATATCACGTGACCCACGCAAACCTCCTGAATATGCCATCAACACTCTTTAATTCACCACGATTAAGTACTAAAGGACCAACGAAATGACCATTGTAAGCGACGCCTCGGTCCATGACCTTGAATTACTGGTTCAATCGGCCAAGACGGCGCATGAACTCGAACAGGCGCTTACGGCCCTCAACGAACGGTCGGGGCAGGTTGACAGCCAACTACAAACGGTGATCCAGGACCGTAAATCCACGCAATCGCGTTACTTGACTCAACTGGATCTTATCAAGGCGCAATTCGGTAACTTGGGCGTACAGCAACTATCGTCGCGGTTGTCGTCGACGGCCTACGTGGCGTCACGGTTATCTAATAAAGTCAAACAGTTGGACGTCCAGCAGGATCGCGTGCGTCAGACGTTGACCTATTTGGATTTCGTCATGGAGCTCAAACGAAGCATTCGGGGCATTGGTGAGGCCATGGGGGTTCGCGATTGGGAGGCCGCGGCGCAATTCGTTCATGTGGTCAATGCGATCCCGCGCGAGATCCTGACGGGGTCCTTCGCCCTGGCTATGGTGCCCACGAGTGAATACCCGGACTCGCCCGATATCACGCTTTCTACCGCCACTCAGGAGCTTAAACGGATCTTTGTGCGGGATTTTAAAGCGGCCACGGAGGCCAAGGATATGGCTAATGTTACCCGCTATTTTAAACTTTTCCCCCTGATCGGTGAGGAAACGGCCGGGTTGGACATTTACGCCAAATTTATTAGCGGGATCATTAGTGATCAATCCAGACAGTTGATGTCCACGACGACGACTAATGCCAATCAACAGGATTCCGCCATGTTTTACGCCGTGGTCACATCGCGATTATTTGAAAATATCGCCACCATTGTGGCCCAACATGCCCCCGTGGTCACCCGTCATTACGGTCCCGGTCGGATGGTTTACGTCATTGATAAGATTCAGGACCAGGCCGATCTTCAAGGTGGTTTGATTGTGGATACCTTTTGGGACCAGCGTGATCTGGATCGGACCCTGGATGAAATTCGTAATTATGCCTTCCCTTATTTAGTCAAGAGCTTTACGGCGCCTGCTTCCGCGGCGAGTGCGGGCCCATCTCGCACGGGTACGCCCATGCTTAACGAAGATGAATTCACCACGCCAATGTTGACATCGAATGCCGAGGATGCCAACTATTTGAAATCTATCGGGGGTCTGATTAAAGAAACCTCGGTTATATTGAATCGATGGATGCTTTACGGTAAATTCCTGGCGCTACATTGGCCCGAGTACGCGGGAAACATTGACACTGAAAATCACAATAATAATACTCTGGTCTTGCCTGGGCTTATCAAGGAAAGTAACTACGCCAAGAAGGTATCACAGAGACTAGCCCCGTTTTATGATACACTAATGACCTTCTTTTTCCGCCGGTCGGTGGAGAAGGCATTCCAATTAGAGGAACAACCGGGCCGTAACCAGGACTACACGTCGGAATCACCGCTGGTGACCTCGGTGGTGGATGACGTGATGTATATTTTCAACTCTATGGTGCGCCAAAGTCTATCCTCGGGTGATGTATCATTGGTTAAGGTGACCCTTGGCAACATTCGCCGCGTCTTAGAATCGGACTATATCGGGTTACTCCAGCGTCGACTCCGGGATGGCAATCCGCGTAATATGGTTTTGGAGAACGTCAACCTGATTACCTACCGCGAGAAGGCAGGCAGCGGGAAATTCCCGGGGGTTTCAATTTCGGATGAAATCAAACTACGCAAGTTCCTGATCAACATGAACAATCTCGCCGTCACGGGGTCCTACATTGACCGAATCCTCAATAATATCATCAACGACCATTTGGGTGACAAGTTGCCGTTTCACGATGATGCCCATGTGGCGCAAAAGACTTTAGATGCCCTGGCTAAATCCGTCAAGGCCCGCGCCGATGAACTCATAACGGAGGGTCTGCAAATTATAAATAACCAATTGGCCAACCCGCGATTGAGGACGTTGGTTCAGGATACGTTTAATAATTGTAATTATTTGGTGTCGTCGCATGATATGGACCAGTACACGGGACTAAGTGAGCGGTTCGCCATTGGGTGGGGTCATTTGATGAACGGGTTTAAACAAACGCTATCGCCTGAGATTCAAATTCAACTCACGGCCCAATTGGCGACTTCGTTGGCTCGGATATTGGAAAAACGCGTATGGTCCCTGGAGGGTCGGGTTAATGAATTAGGTGCAATTAGACTGGATCGTGATATCTCGAGAATGATCGCAATGGTTACCGAGGGTAGGTATCGATTGAGAGATAAGTTTGTAAGAGTGGCCCAAATGGTTATGATTATCGGATTCGATGATACCGATGATGAGGTTGGGATTAATTGGGCCCTGAACGAGTCAGAGTTAGTACGGGCTCGTAGTATTCGAGTCGATCGTCAAGACAAGTGATAAAATAAATTAAATTAAATTAAATTAAATTAATTATATAAATTACATGAATAAATAGTTTTACAGTTAGGCTAATTTCCTCTTCTTAGCTAGGTTTTCGTCTTCGGTTTGATTGGATATTATAGGTTCAGTCTCGGAAGTGTCGGATTCCGTCGTCGTTGTCGTGGTACTAGTAGTTGTAGTAGATTCAACCGGGGCAACATCAACCGACAATACCTTCATTGAACTCGAATTATTAACCATAGGATAAGATTCATTTTTAGGATCGGGACGAATTCTCATTTTATCGAAAATGCCCATGAATTTAGGATGAGCGTTTTCACACGTGGGACCCGCGGGACAAAACCCAGTTAAGAATAAAGGACATAATGTTTTTCGGACATGCTTTTTAGGACAAGCGGCACCCTGACGGCAGAACCCCTTTTCGTAGTTTGGACAAGGTGGGATTTTGGACATGGGGTCTATATGGAGATATAAACAATCGGGGGCTTGCGTACAGAAGCCGTTTCTAAAAAGAAAGGGTAAAATAAAACGTTAGTAAATGGGTTCAAAAATAAGTAAATAAACACATATATGATACATACTTTGAAAAAAACAAGCATTCGGGCATTTTACGCAAATTATATTCGTGCAAGAATTCACATCCGTCACCCTTTTTACAAAGGCCTCTAAGCCAATGTTTACACACGATTCTAAAACGCAGTTAGTATTGAAACGGAATAAGAAGAAAAATAAGCGACAAGAAAGAGATATATATACGATACATACTTGTTGGAGTAAGTGGGGAGGATATGTTTATCGGGGCATTCATTGCCCCGAGGACAATTACCTTGAACGTAGAAGCGACAAATAGGACGATTAGGATCCAGACCGAAGCGGAATTCCCGCTTGAGAAAGGGCTCGAATGCGAATTCCAGCTGTTTACGGTCCGTACGGGTGACTCGGTCTAGTATTGTGGACATGGTTTACGATATAATGTGAAATAAAGACTCGATCAAAGGTATGGATGGTGATTTATCATCTATCGATCTCGCGATGATTAGAAATGGTGAGGCGCCCTGGGAGGTTGGGTTGCTGAGTCAGCGGGGAGCCATGGGAGCGGCTTATGTAATGGTGCAAAGAATACAATTGATTCATTTTCCAACAACATATAATAATGCCCTGGACATCTTGTACACTACCGGGCTACAAAATGGCCATAACCCAACCTGAAACTAGTCGGTCTCGCGACAGGCAAAGTCGGGTGTGATGTACGCTCTCGCGCAGGCTTCTTGGCCAGTCTACGGCGCTGACGCGCAACCACTACGAGCCGAGGCAGAGCACGGATAAAATACTGCTCGACTTAGATTTTTAAGGGACGCGGCCAAGAGTTTTGCTAAAGCCCTCGGCAGGATGAGTTTGGTCTGTTGCTACTACTGGAAAAAGAAGGATAACCTAAAAGGAAAAACCCACTTTAGAGCTTTGTGCGCCTGGCGCGCGGATGAACTCCAGCTCCGTGGGCACGGCGCGCTGGACTAGCCGAGGTACCAGCTGGCGCTGAATGACGTTGTAGGCCTCGATAAGCCTACCAAAGGAAGCGGGCAGACCAGATGACAGGGCTCAGACGGGCATGAACCTGTGGCCCAGACGTCGTAGTGTTTTAAAGATACATCCAGGGCATCGCATTCGGCGGCTCTCCTGACGGCGTGGAAAACCACTCTGGAGGCGATGATGGCTGTTCTTTGGGCCTTTTTGGGCTTTTTTGGCCTTTTCTGACTTTTTCTGGTGTTTTCGGACGGCGCAACGCAGCCCCGGGCGGCATGCGGCGTGAGCTGCGCCGTGTGCTGGAGGGCGGGACCCGCGTCATGGCATGATGTAGGTCTCATGCAGGGCCTCATGCGGATGATCGGCCAGATCGACCATAGTGAGTGGCCTGCAGCATGCATGCGCTGGCCCACTAAATGTCCACATACCTACCTCGGGAAGAAGTTTTTTTGGCGTGTTTTGTGTTTTACTTAAATACAAGACGGGGTCCCGGGCATTGTGTATGCAATTGGGTCCAAATTAAGGATTGTGTTATCGCCAACATGAGCCATACGCCACCCAGAATGTCCATTGAGTCTACTTCTTTCTCTTCCAGCGGGAGTGTGGGCCACGATATCTCCACCGGCCAGAGTGCGAGCCCCGACCACACCCACAACAACGGCCACACCCACAACAACAACCCCATTGATCATAATACCCAAAATCCCAAGCCCGAACTCGGGAATGATACTGAACTCGAAACGGAATCGGAATCGGAATCGGGGACGGGGACGGGGACGGTAATGAGGATAGTAACGGGGGCCGGGGCTAGTGAAAAGATAATGGATGATGTTGACCCCTATACCATGGCTTGGGATTCGAATACCGACAAGGGTAACCCTAAGAACTGGCCTCTTTGGAAAAAATGGTCGGTTACGATGATTGTGGCATGGATTTGTTTAGTAGTGTCCTTTGGTTCCTCGCTCTACGTTACCGGGGTGCCTTACATTGTAGCCAAATTTCACGTATCCGATACCTTGGCCTTCTCCGGTTTAACCTTTTACCTCTTAGGTTTAGCCGCTGGCCCCATGGTGGCCGCGCCCGTGTCGGAACTTATGGGTCGTAAGATTATCTACGTTACCACATTACCGATTTCCATGTTGTTTATTATGGCGGTCGGTTTAGCCAAGAATATTGAAACTATTTTAATCTGTCGATTCTTTGCGGGCTTTTTCGCTTCACCCCCCATGGCAGTAGCTGGTGGTACCATTACCGATATTTGGGATTTCGAAGATATGGGCGTGGCCATGTCGGCTTTCTGTTTAGCGCCCTTTGCCGGTCCTGTATTGGGTCCTATTATCGGTGGGTTTGCCTCGATGAATAAACATACTTGGGCCTGGACGGCTTGGATTCAATTAATGTTTTCTGGCGTCATCTTACCCTTTATTTTCCTCATGCCCGAGACTTACCGTCCGGTGATTATGAAGCAAAGGGCCAAGAGTCGTAATTTACCGCTTAAGGCCTCCGAGTCCGGCTTGGGTGAATTCCTATCCAAAGTTTTGGTCATTACTTTGGTTCGTCCGGTTCGTATGTTATTCTTAGAACCTATTGTCTCGGTGCTTTCCATCTATGTGGCCTTCATCTTTGCCGTTCTCTTTGGTTTCTTTGAGGCCTTCCCCATCATCTTCGAGGGCGTTTACCACTTTTCATTAGGGGTTAGTGGGTTGGCGTTTTTAGGCATTGGCGTTGGTTTGGTCTTTGCCACGGTGACTTATATTACCATTGACCGTACGATGTATTTCCCCAAGAACGCCGATGGCACCCGGGGGAATCGTGATATCAATGGTAATATAATCCACTCGGCACCGGAAACTAAATTATTGCCGGCCAAAATTGGCGCTTTACTTTTACCCGGTTCCTTATTCTGGATCGGCTGGTCGGCAAAGGCCAGTGTGCATTGGATTGTCCCCATTTTAGCTGGTATCCCCTTTGGCGCCTCGTTGTTATTAATCTTCTACACCGTTCTGACCTATATTTCTACATCGTATCCTCCAATTGTCACGGCATCGGCCTTGGCGGCGAACAACCTGGCCCGTTATATCCTGGCCTCTGTTTTCCCGCTATTCACAATGCAGATGTACAAGAGAATGCATATCAGTTGGGCTTCGACCTTCTTTGCCTTTGTCGCTATTGCCCTGATGCCCGTTCCCTGGGTTTTACAGAAATGGGGGCCTGCCTTGAGAGCCAGAAGTATTTATAATATTAAGACTTCTTCTCCCGCTGCCGCTGCTGCCCCTGAAAGTAGTGATGTTTAAAGAAGAAGGACATACACATACATACATACATACATACATACATAGACACACACACACACACATATATATATATATATATATATCCCTGGCTAATAGAGTAATAACGGATAATTTTCATTTCGTTCCTGGGCGAGACGCTTTATTTAAAGTGTCTGAGTTTTCAATTCATATCAAATCATTTGCATAAATTCTATAGAGTTAATTTTTAATATATCTTGAGTTGTTTTTTTTTGTTTATTTGGGGTGGGGGTATGTGTATATATCACTTCTTGACAAGCGTAAATTATTCAAAGGCTTAACGTGGATGGAGAACCGAAGATGGTGTAACTATTGGCTATGGATTGGTCTGATTTAAGGTGAAAATAAGGTGGAAAATAGTTTAAATTATGTGTTATAAATCTACAAAAGGGTATTAGAATTTATCAAGTATATAAATGGCATTGAAAAAGTAAATACCTTTCTCGTTCCTACCGGTCTAAAACAAGCCTCTTTGTTCAGGCACGGGGGTCAGTAATTTACCATCCTTAATAAAGCTAATAATATTAGCCAGGGCGGCCATTTCCATATCAGTTCTGGATTCTACAGCATGGGTACCCACATGGGGCACCACCACCACGCTCTCGTTTTTCAGCAATGCCGGGTGGGGTTTAGGTTCATGTTCAAAGACGTCGAGGCCGACTGATCTGACATGACCGGATTCCAGGGCATCCACGAGGGCCTGTTCGTCAATGATGGCCCCACGGGCCGTATTAACAATGACCACACCGGGTTTCATTTTGGCCAGCGCCGGGGCGTTAATCAAATGATGGGTCTCGGCGTTGAGCGGACAATTGATATTAATGACGTCGCTGACTTTAAGCAAGTGGTCCAGATCGGCGACGTACTCGGCACCTTTTTCGAGCTCGGGGGACAATCTGGATCGGTTGAAATAGATGATTTTATCAAAATTGAGCGGGATCGATCGGTCCCGGACGGCTCGGCCGATGCCGCCCATACCGATGATGCCCAAGATCTTACCACGCGGGTCGTGCGCCAGCGGGATCCTGTCCACCCACCCGCCATTGCGCACCACGCGCTCACAAAAGCTGAAATTTCTCAGGGCGCCCAGCATTAAATAAAGATTAGTGTCAGCCGTGCCCTGGACTACCGCATCCGTGACATTGGACACTTGGATGCCGCGGGCCGTCAAGGACGGGATATCCATTTGATCGTACCCGGCCCCCGTGTGACAAATCGCCTTGAGCGACGCGGGCAAATAGGGCACTAATTCAGCGTCCAGACGGCCCGTGGTTTTGACCGACGCGAATCGACGCCAGATTAAATCAACGTTGGCGTATTTTCCACCGGGCGAGAGATCTTGGATGAACTCGGCCCGCGAGGTGGATTCTAATTGCAAGATGGTGACATTGGGCAGGGTGGCGATTTCCCTCTGGATAAAGTCCGAGCAGTGCTCCACGGTGTCCAAAAAGAGGATTTGCATTATTTTTCAGAAAGTGCAGGTTTGGCAAGTTTAGGAAGGAAGGAAGGAAGGAAGGATGATCTTTCGCGAGCCGTGTGTGTGGATTACGAGGCCTCGATTAGTCAAAGTCCGCCGCAGCCTTTCGTGCCCCGCGATCTATCGGCCTGAGATCGTCCGACTGAAATGTGGGGAATATGAATTGACAGCCCTGGCTGTATTCTTTGTATAAATAAATAAAACCGTATAAATAAATAAATAAAACCGTATAAATAAATAAAACTGTATAAATGAATAAAACCGTATAAACAAACAAAATCGTATAAACAAATTTTTTTTTCGTAACATATATAATCGTAACACACATAAACATAACAAACCAGAAAGCAAATCCGCGAGATCTGGGGGCAATTCAGCCAACAAACTACAAGTCAGGAATGTCCAGATGGAAGAATGGCGTATCGGTAGGAATGATCGGGGCCCATCGGACCTCGTCACTAATGACCGAACTAAGGGCACTCGATGCATTCTCACCGAATCCACTCTCGATATCCTCCAATCTGAGCTTTCTGTCCTCGTAGTCATCGGAGTTGATAGTATCATCGCCGCCATTAGTACCGTAAACGATACCATCGTCCAAAATCACTCCATTAACGGGGGCCAAATAGGTAAATTTACGAGCCGGGAGCGACCCACCTTTATTACCACCGAATCCGGCCTCCACGAGGGCTCTCAGCGACCAGGGCTCCAACACACTCGCGAAATGGAACTCCACGTCGCGGTCGGCATATTTACACAACTCACCCTTGAGGTCCACTAGCGCCTGAACGCCCGTCATGTCCAATTGGGCCACCGACGAGAAATCAAATACGACGGCGCGCAAGATCGGTCGCGTGTCCGCGGCCAGGGCCTCGAGGTTTAATTTACGCGGGCCCGGGTCGTTCCAGGCGCGATCGCCCAATTTGATCTTGAGATTAGAGATCCCACGACGGGTTACGCGGCGGACCTCGTCGGCGATACGATCGGTCTCACGCGCCGAATTAGGGTAGGTGAAGGATTCCGAGGGACGGAAGACCAGCACCCCGGGGGAGGATTGTTGGACGTTGATCAGCGGGTTGATTCCAAAGTGGTCTAGCGGTACCCACACTTGACGTGACGTGGGCGAGGGCAGGGGCTCCGATTTAGCGTAAAAGGATTTTTTGCTTGGTTCCTCTTCGATTATATCGAATTTGGGCGCCACAGGTACTGAGTGGTTAGTTTCAACCCGTTCCAAATCGGCCTCCTCCTGTCGTCGTTCTTCTTCTTCTATTTCTTGGACTTCATTTGGGTTATTATCATCATTTTTCTTAAACTTGCCTAGCCATTTCTTGGGCGACCAGGGCGCCGATTCGAATTCCAAGGCCCGCGTTTCAACCACGGGACTGGCCTCAACGACTTGGTATACTTGGACTTTACCCAAGAAATGACCTTGGGGTTTGGCGATGCGCCACAAGAGCACCACGAGCGATGCCGCGATGGAAAAGTAAATACCGGCTTCAATGGTAACAAAGGTGGTGATAATAACGGCCACGACGAAAATACCGGCCTCAAGGGGTGCCAGACGCCAAAAGTCCCAAGATTTATCCAGCGGTGCGATTAAATCACCCACGGCATGAATGATAACGGCACTTAGCGCGGCATTAGGGATCCAGTAAAACGCCCCAGTAAGGGCATATAACGCTAATAAGACCACCACACCGGTGAAAATACCGGCCAGCGGGGTACGAACCCCACATTTACTCTTCAAGGCCGAACGGGAGAAGGAACCAGTGGCCGGGTAGGCGTTAAATAGGGTACCGATTAAATTGGTTACGCCAATGGCGATAAGTTCTTGATTGGGGTCAATTTTGTAATCGTTGACGCGGCCAAAGGATTTAGAAATGGCGATATGTTCTAATAATAAAATGATGACGGATACCGGTAATTCACTGGTAAGGGCATTGATCATACTACGGTTAACCACCGGGGCGCCCACATGACGCAACCCACTGGGCACGGTCTTGATGATAGAAATGGGCGCCTTCTTGGGGTCGCCACGGCAGACCAACCAGGAGAATAAGGTGGCAAAGATGATGACCACACCGTTACGCATGACATTAGAGTAGAAAAACCATTTCTGGTAACGAGGGTATTTAACCGAAAGCCAATTGAACCCAATGCGAACGGCGTAAAGGATAAAGAGACAGACCATACCAAAGGCGGCATCTAATTTAGAGTATTTAAGATTTTTTAACGTCTCGATGATTACCGTGTAAGTAGCAGCGCGAGTATTGACGTATTGAGACGGGATACCCAAAAGTTTGGGTACCTGACCCGCGATAATATTAAGGGCCGAACCGGTCATGAAGCCCATGACGGCCGGAATGGGGATGAATTCCAAGATGAAACCCAGACGAATGAGACCAATGCCCAGGGCAATGGCGCCACATAGTAGGGCCAATAGGGTAGCGATGGTGGGTGCGGCAAAGGAGGGATCAATGGCCTGGACGTGGGCGATAACCTTGGAGACCTGAAGCGACATCACGGCCACGGGGCCGATACTGACATCCTTACTAGTGGCAAAGAAACAGTAGATAAACACGCCGATAAAGGAGGAATATAGCCCGTACTGCGGGGGCAGGGTGGCCAGCTGGGCGTAGGACATACCCTGGGGCACCACCACGCACCCGACGGTAATACCGGCAATCAGATCGCCGTAGAGCCACTTGAGATTATAGCGGTAGATCCAGGACGCGATGGGGAACAGCGATATCAGATAGCGTTTGATCTTCTGCAGCGGGGAGCGGGTCACGTCCGCGGCCCAGTCCTGAACCCTAACGTTTTTGTGGGTGTAGGAGTACTCCATGTTTATGTGTGTATTGTGTATTGAATATTGGATATTGAATATTCTAGATTCTATGTGGGGAGGGGAGAGGGGGGGGGGGATGAATAGGGGATGAATAGGGGATGAATAGGGGATGAATGGGGATGAATAGGGGATGAATGGGGATGAATGGGGATGAACAGAGATGAACAGAGATGAATAGAGATGGAGAGGTTTACATTGGGGCAGAGGGTGGCACCCCAGAGATATATATAAGCATGTAGCCATAGGCCCGGATTTACGTGAAAAAATGAAGAAAACGGCCGTTGGCAGGGCCCGCGATGGCCCACTGTGGCTGGCAGGCACAAAGTCGTGATGATGTGATGACGCCGCTGCCGTTAGCGTGGCGGTTGGCGTGGCGGTTGGCCTGTGGAGCGATCACCGGCATTCACGTGATATGGTGTGTTGTTGTGTGTCACGCCAGCTGTACACATTTGTACGTGTCTGTCCGTTGTCTGTGTCTGTCTGTTGTTAGTGTCTTTTCTCTTTTGCCTGTGTCTGTTGTCTGTGCCTGCATTCTGTGGACTTTACTCGTGTGGACTTTATGGCTTCTGTGGACATTTGCGTGCTCGACACCCCACTGCGACAGATGGCTTCGCTGCTTCACGCTGCCGGGCCTGGCGCCGTTGCGCGGTGTGACGGCTCGGCCAGTGTCTGGCCTCTGGCCGTCTGACGTTCGCTTGCTGTGTCCCATACTATTTTTTTTATTTTTTTCTCTCCTTCTCTCGCCGTCGCCGCCTCGGCCCCGGATGGTGTGATTGCTTGCTGCGGTGGCCCTGTGGCTCATGGCCTGTGGCCTTCGCTCGCCCTACGCTGTGCCTCGCTCGGCGCCCTGAACCCCTGATTCGCCTGTCTGATTTCTTTTATCTTTCGTTTCTTTCTTTTCTTTCGTTTCCTTCTTCTTTCTTCTTTGCTTTCCTCCTTCTTTGCCTTTGGCTGCCAGCCACAGTGGGTCCCTGCAGGCTTATCGGCCAGCGCCCATTCGTAGAAACGTCCGTAGCCGGCTCGTGCGTGGCTTCTCGCCGCGAAACCGTTCCATTCTGTCTAATTAAATCCCCCCACCACTGTAGAATATTCACCATCACACGGGACAATCCCCCCGTCATGGGTTAGCTTTGTGATTCCCACCAATTAGGCCATTATTATTATTAAATTCCCTTGTCTTTGCGGTACCACTCCCTGGAGCTCCCTTTCACTTTCACTTTCACTTTCCCCTTGTCGTAAATCCTTTTTTTCTTGTTTCCCGCTTTTTTGTTTGTTTGTTTTTTTTTTCCTTGTGTGTCCAATTGCAAAATGAATAGCATCAATAACTACCTCTGATAAAATCATCCTCAAGATACGTTTATCCTATACCCTCCTCCAATAAACCCATCCCCAACCTTCCTGTTTCCGCGCTGCTCTGGTCCCAAAACGCCCAGTAGCTCCGCCTTCTACTCATTATGATCCAAATGGCCATTCACACCTATATGGGCCCGGTTGAGATTTTCTAAAACAACGCCATATACCCCAGTTTAATCCGTAGACCCATTATTGGGTTAATTGCGCTCGTTGCGCTCGTTGCGCTCGAAGATTACTACCCCATACTAGCCCAATTCAGTCAACTTCCAATACATTCACATTCTTTTCTATTGCACCTCATCAAAAACTAATAGAAAATCACCCCAAAAAAAAAAAGAATTAACCTCCATACATTGTCCAATTGGCGATGCGAGGGCTCGAATGGAATTTTACAAATCATCCTGGATATTGAATTCACCAATGCCCACCATCAGTGCGATGGAAGTTATATAGTCTTGACACAACTATGAAATAATTAAACGTATTTAATAAATTCCACCGGCTAGAATCAAATTACTCTCTTCAACAATTATTCAGAATTTCCCAAATATCCTCCAAACTAGCCCATAGTCCAAACGATATTTCATTGATATATCTCGGTTGGTTATCGAATGTTAATTTTGGAAATGTGCAAAATCCTATCCTAAAGCTGTAGTTTCTCCTGGCATTTCCCCATAACATACTGACCAAACCGGGAATTAGTCTAGATTAGCTTCCTCGGCCGTTTCTCCAATCTACCTACATACCCCAGCTTTTCTGGCGGTATCAAGGTTACCCAATCATAAGAAACAACAGTGGAGTTTAGTCATTCTTTGAAGAGGCCATGCCATCTTCATCTTTTAGTCCAGACCAAGATCTAGGATAAACTATAAAACTAAAGACCTCTAAAAAAGGCAACCCCCAGATAGTGGTACAAGTTTAGAAGCCGTTGGGCATTACGGGCATAATCCTATAATGGCATCGAGTGTCTCATTCAATAGAATAAACGGGACCAGCCAGTCAGGTATATTCTGTGGCCACAGAAAGGCGATAACGGCATTTATGGATAATTGTGAAATATAATACCAATAAGAACGTAGCCCGCGCGGTAGTAAAAATAAATAAATAAAGCCTCGGGTGGTTAATATTCAACCTTTAGTATCAATCTGGCATATATGTGTATTGGAAAACGTGAAACAGGCAGATCAAACCCGTAGAAACGCCGGTAATGGGCTCCGCCAGCCTGGAGTGTAGAGTGACCAAATCAAGCCTATGAAACAACCCCAACAATACCAACCACAACCAGCGACAACGATCCGATATCAAACGAAACCACGCCGATAACAAACCAAAACATCCGGAAGAAGCGTTATCTATGACGTCTTATCTATGCGGCGATAAGCGCGTTGGGAGACTTATGCGGTGGCAAAGATCCCCCGCCTTATCGCGGGGCCTTAAAAGGAGCCTTTCCACAGCGCTCGCCTGTCGTTATCCTCCCCCCAATCTGCCCCTACTATACCAAACCAAACTAAACCACCACTCATCTCATCTTTACACACTTAAAAAACTACACTAACTATTATGAAGTTCAACGTGGCTGCTATCGCGGCTATCCTCCCGCTTCTCGCCACCGCCCTGGTCATTCCGACCGCCAGCGAAATCGCCGACTTGCCCTCGTTGGCCGCGTGGCAAATTCGCCAATCGCTCAACGAATTAAACCATCATTACGATGAATCCGTGGCCCCGCTTATTTCCCATGCGGTGGATGCCGTTAACCATCGTGGAATCGCCAATTCCTATATCATTGTCCTTCGCGACGATTTGGATGATCAAACGCTCAAGGACCATTGTCTCTGGGTGGATACCGTCCACGGTGAAAATTTAGCCAAACGGGACCTCGGCGATCATCAATTGGCCTTCCTCGATGACGGTGGTATTAAACACGTCTTTGAAGGAATCGCCGGGTTCAGAGGGTACGCCGGTAAATTTCACCCGGATACCTTGGATGTCATTCGTCGTCATCCCAACGTGGCCTTTGTGGAAATGGATTCCGAAGTTCACACCACCGAGGGCGATTTAGAAGTCGAAAAGAATTCCCCCTGGGGTTTGGCCCGTATCTCTAATCGGGATACTCTTTCATTGGGTAATTTTAATAAATACCTCTATAATACCGAGGGTGGCCACGGTGTCACGGCTTATGTCATTGATACCGGTACTAATATCGAACATGTGGATTTTGAAGGCCGGGCCTCCTGGGGTAAGACCATCCCAACTAATGATGAAGATTTAGACGGTAATGGTCACGGTACTCATTGTTCAGGTACTATTGCCGGTAAGGAATACGGTGTGGCCAAACGGGCCAACGTTGTGGCCATCAAGGTCTTGCGATCTAATGGTTCCGGTTCTATGTCGGATGTACTCAAGGGTGTAGAATATGCGGCCAATTCCCATTTGAAGGCCGTAAAGGAAAACAAAAAGGGATTTAAGGGTTCTACCGCTAATATGTCCCTTGGTGGTGGCTCATCACCCTCATTGGATTTGGCCGTTAATGCTGCCGTTAACGTCGGTATTCACTTTGCCGTTGCCGCCGGTAATGATAATGCCGATGCTTGTTCTTATTCGCCCGCGGCGGCCAAGAATGCCGTTACCGTTGCCGCCTCCACCCTTTCTGATTCTAGAGCTTATTTCTCCAATTATGGTAAATGTGTGGATATCTTTGCCCCCGGTCTTAATATTCAATCAACCTATATTGGCTCTAAACATGCTGTGGCCACCTTGAGTGGTACTTCTATGGCCTCACCTCACGTATGTGGTCTTTTAAGTTACTTTTTATCACTCCAACCGGAATCAGATTCCGAATTTTCTAGTGCCAAGGCCATTACCCCAGCGGAAATGAAGAAGCATTTAATCGCTTTTGGTAGCGTTAATAAGTTGACCGATGTTGATGAGGATACTCCTAATATTCTCATTTATAACGGTGGTCATGGTAATTTAACCAAATTTTGGTCCTTGGATGAGGACCAAGTGGGTGGTAAGGGTGTCGAATTAGATTTATCCTGGACTGGTGTTATGGGTAAGATTGGCTCTTGGTGGTAAATCTTCTCCTCTCTTACCTTTGAGAGCGTAGCCCGATCGATCATTGAGATATCGAATTTATGATTATCAACGGAATTTTGGTGGTTTAGTTTGTTTTATTAGATTATATCCTCCCTTTTTTTTTCCCTCTTTCCTCTCCTTTCATCTTCATCTTCTTCTTATTTATTTATTTATTCATGATTCCCCTTTTGTTTTTGTTTTTTTTTCGCAGTCTATACTTAAATTACTACACGTTGTGCATGTTTTTTTAATATACTATTTATAATACTTTGAATTGTACTTTATTTTAAGGTTAAATATAGTTTAAATTGAGATATAAATTAAACGAAAAAAAGAAAATCAAAAAAAAATACTAATAAACCTTATGTATCAAATTATTATTATTATTATTATTATTTTCTTTTAAATATAAAACTGAAGCACCCATTTTTCAGAGCCTCCGGTACCCCACACCTTTTTGTTCACTTTTTTCTTCCCCGGTTTAAATTCGTTACCCTGTCGTTCGTGGGGTTCCTCTGGATCTAATCTCGTTTTATTAATTGAACCTAGAAAAGAAATAAGGAGATATATATATATATATCAATAAATCTATTTTAAATGAATGATTATGAATAATATTGTTTTTGTTTTTGTTTTTGTTTTTGTTTTTGTTTTTTTTTGGGTTTAATCTTATTCTTTTTTTGGTTTTTTTAATTGGACTTTGATAAAATATATTTCTATAAATACATGAAAAACTATTTTCAAAAAAAATAAATTAGTAATAGTAGCATTAAACTTTAGTAGTCTAGTGGGAAATATGGAATAATCCAGAGGAATACATTTCTACTTGATGGGGTTTAAACTGATGAAATTTCGCTGATTTATTTTTAATAGAATATACCCCGTTTTCGGGCTAGGCATATCCTACATAAGACAAAACCGTTGTCTGCGGCCATATCCACTGGAAAGCACGATTTCCCGTCCGATCAATCATAGTTAAGCCAGTGAGAGCCTTCATAAGTACTACGGTGGGAGACCACGTGGGAACATAAGGTGCT